>SCHK01276054.1:0-18775 GCA_004124795.1 Poropuntius huangchuchieni
CTTGAAATATATCATCTGATTGATGTCTTAAAGTGTGGCAAACGTAGTATAAGCGGAATAATTGAATATACAGTATGTGCTCACAACTAGCATACCATAGAAGATTTTACAGTTATCAACATAATGGTTATTTTTACCATGTGTACCAAAGTCATTAGCGTTTCATTTCTATAAACTGCCTATTATAGTAGGACAGAATTCACTTTGTCCCATCAGTGTCCCTCTTTTTTCACTCATCAGCTTTAGGATTAACAGGACATGTTTGGACCCGTAGCTCTAGAGTCAATCATTAAACACACATGCACACATCACTTCTGAGCCAACACATACTATCCCACAATCCCTGGACAGCAGAGGCAACTGTCAGAAGGGATGGGACTGTATTTACCCTCATTCCTAAGAGGAATCAGGTGCTCTCTGTCACCTGGGTTACAGGATCTCCATGGATGTCACAGCCAACCCGCTGCCTGAACTGAGTGGCACGGCCCCGCTGAGATCTGTCCCAATCTGATCTGGAGTCAGTCAGCTGAATGTCACCCCCAGTCTTTCTAAGAGTACAGGGAGAAAGTCACAAATGAAGACCAGATCAATACAGGTAAGAATATATGCCTATGAGTTCTTCTGCATCTTGATTTTTTGGCTTTTCTGACATTTTTACAAAAGAGGGCAGGTGGATGTACTGAGTAGGCTATTTGCTTTCTTTTGTCTGGAGTAAAATCCTCTCTCTGCTCACAGTTGTACTTTCAAATCTCCTTTAGAATGACGGAACACAACATGATGTTGGGAAATAAACTGATTGAGGATGACTGCAATCTAACATGCAAGCAATACCTCATTAGGTGTGTGTTTTTCGCTTATGGTGGGCCTTCATTTGATTTAGAAATTGAAGGAACACAGTTTCAGATGATTTAAAGGGTTAGTTCACCCAAAAATGAAAATTGGAAGTTTTTTAGCTTACCCCAAGGGCATCCGGGATGTAGGTGACTTTTTTTCTTCATCAGATCCATTTTGGAGATTTTTAAGTCCAACCGTTATAGTCTGTCAGTCATATAATGGGAGGTATAGGGAACTTGGTCTATGCGAGGAAAAAAAAAACATGCACAGAGAAATCACAATTAGGCAATGCAGGCTTGGAATGACACACTGATGTCCTAAGACACTAAACGAGTGGTTTGTGTACATCCCGGATGCTAAAAAACTTCCAATTTTCATTTTTGGGTGAACTATCCCTTTAATTGATAGTTTAATTATTTGATCAGCTGGCAATCTTTCTTTCAGTTTGTTCGGGGAATCAACCGCAGAGTATTTCCTCAGCCCTTCCTCTTGCTCAAAGGAAATACCCTCTTGGTTTTCACAGTTAAAAGACGACATGAAAGGTATTTTTTTTATTTGTACAGGTGGATGACTATATATGAAATTTGGTCAATAAGAGTTTTTTAAAATGTTTTTGAAATAAGTCTCGTCATCATCAAGGCTATGTTTATTTGTCATAAATTATGTCTAGATGTTGCAAATACAATAAAAAGAGTAATATTGTGAAATATTATTACAATTTAAAATCTGTAATCAATTTTTATACATTTTAATATGGAATTTTAAAGCTGAATTTTCAGCTGCCATTACTCCAGTCTTCAGTGTCTTGATTCTTCAGAAATGCCTGTCAGTTTAGTTAAATTTTACACATCCTTGCAGAATAAAAGTCTTAATTACTTGCAAAAAAAAAAAAAAAAAAAAAAAAAAAAAAAAACAGCAAAAAATCTTACTGACTCCAGACTTTTGAAGTTTACACAGAAACATGCCTCATGTATGTGGAAATAAACAAAGTTTTAGGATTTGTAAAAACTGAAAATAAAGGATTGGAATCAGAAAAAAGTTGTGTGAAATTAATAAGAACTATTTAAAATATGTGTCTGTTATTAGATCACACAAGTGCTGTTTGCTTATGGGATACTATGAGACAACGCTCTACACAGATACTGCAAGAATCAAACACAGAGCCGTCGATGGTGATTACTAATGAGGTCTACCCAAATTTATTTTTAACGACGAGACAATCAGCAATGTAACATTTTGCTCTTCTTCACCAGATTGTGAGAAGGGCGACAGCCTGGAAGACACTCAAGAAACAGGATCATCTGATGCACCTATCAGGAGTAAAATATATGTTCCGTTGTGCTCAGCGTAACCAGGCCATCTCTGCCCTCCTTTTAAAACATAACCCTCTTTTTGACTACGCGATAAATAAGAGACTGAAATGATCCTGTCCATATTGCAGAATCAACCAAAATGAGCATATGGTAAGGTGAAACAACAACAGAAGGGGAGTGTGGAAATCAGGGATGTGTCTCAGATCACTGAGACATTTAGGACACAGACAAACTGTAACTAAATTACAACTTCTTTCCAGCCCTTGTATTGTTCTGTTGCCCTATTTAAGACTTGCACAGGCTTGAGAAATAAGTCAAATTGGTGCACTGTAATTGGCATTTGTACTTGTCGTTCACTACCATTGGGGGGCAGCAGATTGTAAATTTGGTCTGTAGTCAATTTTTTTCCTTTTTTTCCTCAAGGATCCAGAATGTACTTATCCAACACAATATAAAGAAAAATATCATAAACTGTATAAATTGGCATCTGTGTCATATTTTCTTTTGTGTATTTAGCATTGTTTTTTCCTTGTGAATCTATCACACACAACCCACCGGTAAATTATTATAACAGCTATTTTTTTTTTTCCTTGCATGCCATTATCTCTGCTGTGTCTCAGTTATATCTTAGCAATTCAAGTATATCCTCAGGTGTTCAGCCTATGTGAAAAAGCCATAAATTTGTAGTGCTTGAATTGTAAGTATCCACACGTTAATGGCTTTATCATTAGTTAATCATTTTTCCATCACATCTGATCTAAAAAGTAGGTGAATGTCTCTTGCATATGTAATGCATCGTAATGACAAACTAAACGTGTTTCATATCAAATGAGAAGGTTTTCAATAAGCACAGAGTGGAAAGCTCCTCTATTATAACTGAGACCAAAAATGATGTGCCAAATCACATGATCTTTGTGAAATACCATCACACAGATTTAATCTACAGCACAAAAACACGATTACTAAAATAAACTATGAGATTAATGTGAGATCAATGGACCACAAAACCAGTCATAAATCGCACAAGTACATTTGCAGCAATAGTCAACAATACACAGTATGGGTCAAAATGATGCCAAAAATTATTAGGATACTAAGATATTATACAGTACATTGCTAAGAACTTAATTTGGACGACTTTAAAGGTGATGTTCTCAATATTTAGATTTTCTTGCTCCCTCAGATTCCAGATTTTTAATAGTTGTATCTCGACCAAATAGTGCCCTATCCTAACAAACTATACATCAATGGAAAGCTTATTTATTCAGATAATTGTATAAATCTTCCAGATGATTAATAAATCTCAATTTCAAAAAATGGACACTTAACGACAGTTTTTGTGGTCCAGGGTGCCATCGTTGCAGGATGTAGTACATTTGTAAAAACGCACAAACTAGACAAAACTTTAGTGCAGTTTAGTTGTAACACATAAATAGCCTACCGTTTTCTTGTTTATTATTAGTGCAACTAGAAGCCGTTTCAGTTTTAAATAAAACTAAGCAACTGACTACAAAACGACAAACGCAGACGACACTTTTCAGAAAATCTCACACCACTCACAAGTTACAAACGGGCGTATACGTTCTCAAATCTTTGGTCACTATTTAAAACAAGCCATGACGTCGCTATACAAACACACACTTACCTGTTAATAAAACAGCGCGAGGAAAAAGCGCGTGGACTCCTCCTTCTCAAGTGAACTGTGCATGTGAACAGGTGAACGCGCAGCTCGCGAGACAGGAGGGCTGCTGCTTATGAGAGTCAACTCACAGGTAAGAGTTAAATCTCGGCTAACTTTGTACTTTGACTCATTTACATGCACTTTTACTGGTTGTGATCTTATTTTAAAAGGATTAACTGTTGCAAAGTAGCGACTTTGACAACTGGGCGGTTTACATGAACTTCTTATTTCAAGTGCAGTGCTGCACATTTTCTGTTGTTCCTTTAGTTTTACTAATACATTTATGTCGTGGCGGTGTGAGAGATGGAACTTTTTTATGTAGCGTATTAGTGTTTACCATATACCGACTGATTTAGTTGTTATGAAAGACACTGGGGGTCGTAGCGTTTTTCATCTTTTTTCATCTTTCTATATCTGAAGTGCACAAACTCGTTATAAAAACGCTTTCCCTTGGATTGAGAAAAGAGCAAACTCAGATAGATAAAGAGTGGCAAATCATGTGTCATGTGGGACTGTGGATGTAGATCTATCATCAGGGTCTGTTTATTTACAGTGGCAATGAAAAAAATATATATTACCAGACCTTTCTCATGACGTTTTCAAAAACACATTGCAGAAAGATGCAATAAAAAGACATTCAAAATTTAAATTGAGAGGGTTGAACTACTACATGAATGTCAAAGTACAGTGTGTGCTTATACTTGCGTAATTTACTATATACTGAATATAAAGCATGTAATCATGTATATCTGGGGTTTCTGAGACCTCATTTGCATACAGGATAGTTGATGCATTTAAGCAGTGAATTTTGTTTTCTTATTGGTTGCCATAAGATTGTAATAAAAAAGCATGAAGTATGCAATTGATTATATTAAATCGACCTTGGAGTCTCTCAAACACTGAACAGAACGTTAGGGCTAAACTGTGAATGTGTTTTCTTCAGCTTATCACATTCAGAGAGCTTCCATGTTCCCAAACATTTCCTCCACTTTTTTTCTGAATGTAAGAACAGCTCAGTAGAGATGAGATACTGTAGCTGTCATCATTTACTCATCCTCATGTCATTCCCTTTCATGTTTCTTCTGTGGAACTAAAAGAAGATGTTTTGAGAAATATCTGCATTTTTGTCATTATTTTGGAAGTCAGTGGACACCAAAACAGTTTTGTTACCACAACTTATCAAAATATCTTCTTTTGTATTCAGCAAGTTTGGAAATTAGGACAGAATTTTATTTTTTTTATTGAACTACCTTTTTTTTTTCTACCTCTTTTGACAGAATGTGCTTGTCGCTGTGACAGCTGTCATTTGCTTGTTAAGTTGAAGTTAATGAGTGTGATGTCACATAATGATGTCAAGAATATGATTATAAATGTTTAGAAGCTACTGAGATTGACATAGTTGGTTTGTCCAGTCAAATCAGCATGGCATTGACCTTGAAGTGATTTGGTCTGTAACAATAAAGACTGATTGTTTACACTCTCCTACATTCCCAGCTATCTGAATGTTTTTCCTCTGTTACAGAATTGCTTGGAAAGACAAATAGTTTGTTGAATTAATGCCTTCATCTATATAAACATGCATGTGTAAGCTGAGAGTCAGACACGGGGCAACCCGAGGCACAGTTAGAGTCATAAAGCATGGGAAATGATTTGTTTTTCTGAGTATAGCTTTAATCGGCTCTCTTTTGACCTTTAGCCTCATTGCTGTGGGTGACAGTGAAGTTTAAAGAGTTCCACGAGTCTTAAACCTCTGAGAGGGCTTCAGGTTCTTCAGCCCTTGTTAGCTAATAGATGTTGGATACTACATCAGTTGAGCAACCACCACTGAGATGAATGTGAAGGTTAACGGATAGCGTTCTCCAGGTTTCATAGACCTTGTTGACCTAACGGATAGCAATCCCACCTGCAAATCTTTCCTTCCAAACACAGATACTCTTGAGATTAGTTTAAACCCGTGTTTTGGAAATGCTAGATTACGTCTGAAGCCTCTGCGATAATTTCTCACAGCTGTAGGAAAAGCTGTCAAAATATATCCTACGTATCTGTCTCTCATGATAGCTCCACTGGCCATTTATTCTCTCTGGAGCCTTATTTAAAATGTCAGTCCTGTGATTGTTGGGATTTTCGGGTTTTTGAAGCAGCGCATGAGCAGTCTCATCAGTCAGATGATGTATTCTTCACTGTCAGACATGATTAAATGATGATGGAATTTAAAGTTCTGCATGCATATAAAACATAAGAATTGGAAAATACATGCAGAACCTAAAGAATAGTATTTTCTGACTAGTCAGAAAGTTGAATTTCTGATCGCTTGTAAATCAATAAGATCTTTATAACAGCAGGCTAGTTATGTAAAATGCATTTAAATATCACTTGTCACTCTATATCTCAGAATAATAGCTTTGCATTACTAAGATGATATTTAAAATGCTTTTAAATAGTTTGGGGTGAAAAATATAGTTTAAAGCCATACAGTGATGGTTGAGAGATGTATATAAATGATCCTTAAAAGACTGATGTATCATATTTGATACTCACATTCATGATTTTTCTAAAACATGTATGGATAATCAAATAAATCTAACAGTCCAGTAAGACCTTGAAATATTACCAATCATGTGAAAGTTGTTCTTACATTTATATTTAAAATCATAAAACATTTCACAGCAAAAAACTTTGTTAGAATTATGCTAGAAGGCCTTTTCCCTGCTAAAAAAGTATAACATCAGTCAGATGACAGAAAGCATGTAGATGATTGTGTATAGTTTTGATCATGTTTATATGTAATTTCAATAGGATACAGTAGGCTTTATAGGGTTAACTGCAATTACAAATAATTAAATATTAACAAATTACAATTTATTTGTTAAGATGTTTACTTAATTGAATAATTATAGAAATTTTCATTTTGAGACTGGTGGATTTCACTTGTATTGGTATCAACTACCCTAGTTTATATCAGTGTGGAGACTGGAGAGTAATGTAGCTCTCTGGGGCATTATGAGAGGAATGCAGGGAATTGTACAGTTCCGGAACATCACTCGTCACTCCACTGAACATTCAGGAATGACCCTCTCAGGAAGACATGGTCTTCTTCTCAATCTTTCATTCTGTGGAAGTTCAAAGGTGATCATCAAGTGCAACATGAGGAATTCTTTAACATATAATTGGTTCTTTGATCATGCACTACTGTGTTTCCTCAGGACCCTGAGGCCTCAGGATTCTTCTCATCCTGCACACACCAAATGAAAGGAACATACTGCTACACTGTTACATGAAGGCACAGCTTTGCATACATTAGGGATATTAGTTTTCTGGAATTTCCATAATCCATTGTCACCCAAAAATTAAAAAGTCATGAAAAGCTTTGGCACGTCTTAGATATTTTGCACAGTTGTCCAGTGATTCCCTCTTACACTCAGCCAGCACTGACGTCAATATCAAACATCAAACCCTGTCAGACAGACTGATTGGTGATTCTTCGTAAATCAGGGATCTGCAACCTTTCAGGTCATACACCTGGAAAAGTTGTAACTAAACTTTCAAAGATCAGCATGCTTTTTTGTTGTAAGAGAAAGAACAGCTTTTGCATTGCGTTTATGTGAAAAATGTCATGCGTTTCAAGCAAAAACAACTCTCAGCTTTCCTGACCGCCTGTACAATCACCAAATGTAACATTTTATGAGCCTAAATGACTCATTTTAGGCATTGAAATGTTACATTTGGTCATCGTTCAGTTTATTAGCATAACATTCAATGACTTTTGGGCTTAATCAACCAAATTATTAACAAATTAACTGATCGACTTTTAAATAACTTACTGTAAATGTATTTTTGTTTGTGTTTAATGGAAAAGGGAAGTGTTGGGCAGTGCAGTAGCTCTATGACTGAATCTGAAAGTAAGCACAGGTTTTAAGTTTACTCTTGGCTACTGTTTGGTCTTACTCCGGAAAAGCTGGAGGGATGGAGCTCACGTGAGAGCACTCAGGTTGGTTAGAGATTAACCTTGGTGATAGATGGTCTTTAAACCAACCACAGAAGACAGAGCCTGTCCTGAATTAAGATTTAATATCCTTCTTACATCAAGTGATTATATACGTAACTGTAATAGATGCCTGTATATTTTCACACAGCTAGATCTGGCAGGCGAAACGAAATGAAAAAAAGCAGTCAAATCAGATAGATCTATGATTTCTTGTCCCCTACACACAACAAGTATTTGTGTGTGAATGAGAGCATATCTGTATCTGCTATTTTGAACAAGTCTCTTGCAGACTTTTTAATCATGTGAACAGTATGTACATGTTGGCTGTTTCAGCTGGATCTCATGAGGTTTATGTTACATTGTGAGTCAGAAATGTCAAATTAGCCAAGCAGTTACACTCAGATTCAGTGCTTTCTCAATAATTGTGCTGTTATCACTCCACCTCAGTTTTGTGTGGATGGCTTATATGATGTCTCTGTTTCCAGGAAATATCTCTCTGAAACCCACCAGTGACTGATTGACTGAGATATCAGAAGCACTGTATGTTGTACCTGCCTTGTTCAGAGCAGATGTCTCACATTTGCCGAGGGCTTTTATCTGA
Organism: Poropuntius huangchuchieni; assembly: GCA_004124795.1. NCBI lineage: Eukaryota > Metazoa > Chordata > Actinopteri > Cypriniformes > Cyprinidae > Poropuntius > Poropuntius huangchuchieni. The sequence goes on from SCHK01276054.1 coordinate 8,415, forward strand.
CAGAAGAGCCCTCAGAAGCATATATCATAGCATACATGTCATTTTCTGATAAGGACTGAGAAGAAGAGTCAAATACTTCAGTTCATTCAGGTAATGCTGACTTTGAATAATTTACTTCATTATAAAGTGAGTGAGTGACGGAATGAATGAACACATTTTTCTTACATTTCAATAAGTGATAACCATCATAACAAAGCCACTATCTTAGGGAGTAGATGTTTACCACATTTCACACCCATATGCACTTGTTCATGAGTCACTCGTTGTATTATGAGTATAAATTAGTAGTCTTTGTCTTCATGTGGTCAGGTTAGCTTTTGCAATGGCTGATTTTTGCAGATAAAGTCATGTGCTGTACATGAGTAAGTTTCTGTCTCAGATATCCTGACAGCCTATTGAACACTGAAGACCAACGTCAGTTTAGTCTCTTTATTTAGGGTGTAAGGAGTGTTTTAATATGTTATACATTAATATTGACCGTTGTAACATTTCATCTGTGTTAGTTCTAATGTAAACGTATTGAACTCTGTTTAAACTCTGATTTAAATATGTTAGCAAGATAATGCTATCTAGCTGACTGACAAGCAAAGTTTTGACAAAATTGATAGTCTTGAAGCATCAAACAAATCAGTTTTTGCAAGGCATGCCATTGCTTGACAACAAAAGTGTGTTATATCTTTTTGAAATTTTTAATGGTTGGGCACAAGAAGAAAAAGTGATGATGATATTTATTTATTTATTTATTTATAAATTAAAAAATATCAGTAAAATGTATTTATTTATTCATCAATAAAAATATTTATCAATAAAATGTATTTATTTAAAATATCAATAAAGTTTATTTATTTATTTATTTCACCCACCAGAAGTGAAAAAATTGCTAGTGGATTAAATAAGCCAGCAAATGTATTTATTTATATTAAATAAATAAAGGTTTATTGATTGATTGATTGATTTTTTTGAGTCCTGAATATGTACTTCAGTCAAGTATATTCTTATTTTGTGATAACATAAAAATGCTTATGGCATTCAGGAATGTTAATCATGATTGCATCAAAATATGAACAAAAATTTAAGAAAAACATAACTCCTCTAGGGAAATATAGTGTTTTAATGTTTCCTTGCACCAAAATCTTCAGTTCAGCTCAGCATCTCTTTCAAGTTTTTCCTTCTGTTCAGAGTTGTATTGGAAGGGAAGAAGGTGTGTGTGGTCAGAGAAAGCCAAAGCATCACTGCCCTCCCCTCTGTACCCCTTAACCAGCTCAACGCCCCCTTAAAGAATGGTTCAGTGCATTCCGTCAGCCTGGAGACCGGCTCCCCCTTTCACACAGTGGCTTTCAGAGTGACAGCTGCATTTGAATAAGAATCGCTCTCCATTCACCCCATTGCGGCGCTGAAGGCGGGGGAACCGTTTTCTATCCACTCTGATTGGCTTAAGCAGGTCCTTCTGTTTTTGTCCGGAAAGGCCAGTTGTGCCTGTTAAGTTTTTTTTTTTTTTTGTGCTTAACTTTACACACTTTTTTACACACACCAGAATATCAGACACACAACCAGCCTCAGCCTTTTTGTTCTCCAAGGGATCTTTTCTGAGAAATCCCTGTCCAGAGGATATTTATCAACTTATGAGCTTGTGTGAGTACTATATGTTTCTTGTATTTTACATATGAGCATTTAGATAAAGAATCAGAGACTCTGCTGGTTGTTTTGGTTGGTCTGGACAGATGCAGGTGATGTGCAGGTCATGCTGGTATCTGTTGCCTTGCCAGACTGTCTTCTTCCTGTTATTCACTTTATCTGTGTCTTTTGTCCTTCCTCTTTGATTTGACAGTGTCATGTTGTGTTCTTTATCTGGGAGGCATCATACCTTAGTGTGCTATGATGGTCTAGATTTGATTTTAAGGACTGTGATTTTTCATTTAATGTCTCATATGGATTTCTGAATATATTTAAATGTTTTCACATTGTTTCATAATTAAAATGATTGTAAATTACTTGTGCACTTATATCTGTAAGGCTTTGAGATATTGTGGCTCTGTTCTTTGGATGTATTTGCTGATATCAGTGAAACAATTTGTGCACTATAGTAGTTGAGTGAGTGTGAGAGGATTTTGTGGCAGTGAAATATGGAGTGGAAGCAGTGTGGGAAACGGAGGCTGTTGTATTGTGTGGTGAAGCTGACCTGTCACTCCTCTCACCCGCACACTGAAGAGCCTGCAGCCAGGGGCCCAGATCACACTCATGCTCCCACCAGACAAAAGCTGGCTTTACTCTCACCTTAAATGTTCAATATTAATTTAGTGAAATGCCTAAATTGTACTGCATGTTATATACTATAGTGCACTATTTTTAAAATAATGTGTGATAAGTAATGTGTGAAAGTTATGTAATGTGCTAATTTAATTAATTGTATTAGTTAATGTTGTTTTTTTTTAAGGTAGATTATTTTACTATATTTGGCAGGTGTGTGCTTAGCCTCAGTCAGTGCAGCATCACAAGTGACCATTATGTTTTGAGTGTATGTTTTTATAACTTAGATATTAATAGGCCTACTTTTAATATTTATTATTAATGTTAATAATTAATTAAACTGCTGCACTAACCTTAAATTCAGTTTTTTTCCCCCATTGATTGTATAGTTTAAATAGTTAAACTGAGTAATAATATGGAACCATTAAAGAGCATTTTAAACCATATTTGCAATTGTTTGCTGTAATAAACTCACCAGATTGCTATATTTTAATACTAAGAATGCATTTTTCACAGTCAGATGCTGTTGTTTTAAGTTCAGATCATTTAAAAAGCAATTTAAAGAATTATGAATCATTTAAAATATCTTGTAAATGCACTGTATGAATAACTTTAGCACCTGATTCTACATTTTGGTTGTTAGCTGCACCACTTTAATCTTTTACCTATTTTTCTACATTTCAGGCTCCTGGAAATCAGCTGCCCATGTTTATTTGATAGCCCACGGTGATGGCCAGCTATTTCAGTGTTCTCCTTCTGGGTAAGTCACATGTTAAATTGAACAGATTTCTGCATATACTAGAGTTTGGTCCTTCCACGTGTCAGATAAAAAGCTTAAGTTAGGATCATAAAGTGACTGATGACAACACAGACAATCCCATGTGATTATCAAAGTCTGACTCTCCTGTGAGGTGAATGGGGATAAACTTCTTAAACAAAGTGAAGTTCAAACGCACAGCCCCCCACCCAGGAGGTCTTTCACAGTAGCTCCCACGGGAGCCCTTTTCAACACAAAACAATCTAGACTTAAGCAAACGAAAACATAACCAACCTGTTACCCCTCTCTCTCCTCTAGCATCAGTGCCTGGTCTTTCTCTCTCTAAAGAGAAGTAATCAGAGGCATTGTGTTTCCCTGTCCTTGTGTCCTTTGTGCTTCATAATGAAAGGTATATGTATTATGGAGAGGAAACGTACACCTGCAGTGAACTCTCCTAAACGAGACAAAGAAAAGTTCTGTCGATGTTTGCACAACACTGAGAGATCACAAGTCTCTGTAACAACCACCTTAAATATGCAAACATACACATGAGAGTGAATTCCTAATTAGTTGTGCTGCTATAGTGTTTAGTATTAGGTGCTGTTCACACAGAACATGCATTGCACTGCAATGCATTTCCATAGTTTTTTCAGTGTAAACATGCGCTAGGCAGACGTTTTTGAATGTTTTACTGTGTCTTGCATGACATGCTGCTTTGCTCAAATTAAACTTTTTTTTTTACATACAAAAACTAAAAAAAGAGCAATTCAGTGCTAGATGTACTGAAGTAGTTCTGTGCTATAATTAACTTATATTCATTTAGTGCAAACATGCTTCCTTTTAGGTTAATTAGCTTCATATATAATTAGACTTATATAATTATACATTCCGTGCTGTTTGTCTGCTGCACATTGCACCCTTGGGAACCAGGTGATAAATGTTTTAATAGATAAGTGAGGGGTTTGAATGCTCTAATTTGATGGGCTAACAGTTTTAACACATGCTTCTGACACAGACTTGGTGTTTATGTAGAGCATGCACATTTAAATCCAGTATCTTTCACGCTCTACTTTACGCATTGAGTCAAAAGAGAGAGCAAAAACTGAACAAGAGGTAGAGAAATGGAGAGTGGAGAGCAGAATTTCATTAGCGAGGGTGCTTGACTAAGAATGGAATGAGAGCAGTGCTGAGGATGGCCATTAGTTTTGACATGTGAGGGAGAGGGGGATCAACACGCTCAGTTTGACCCATTATTCGCATTGTAGCACAGCACAATTATCAGTGCATTTGTTATTTTATCAGGATCCTTATATGCTCAATCATCAGTTATTTAGCTAGATGACTAAATGTATATTCCCTGTTGAAAGTACTTCACTTAAAAGATTAAATGACTTGGATTGGAATGGATGGAAAATGGAAAAACACTGCAGTATTGGCATTGTTCCAAACCCTAGTGAGCTGCCTACCCAGACGGCATGTTTAGACATCATACTGTAGGTCCGCTCCCAATCTGAGACTGTTCTGAACAGTAAAATTATGCTGCTATAGTTGGAGCCATAGCCATGTGGGCAGCACTCCAATATATGGTGTGGCTGTGCCTTAGGTGACCCAAAATTAAGTTTTAAGCTGTGTCCAAAATTTCAGTGTCTGAGTTAATGGGCTCAAATGTCTGATTAGGTGCTGAGTGAACAAACTGTTCAACTGTTAAAACAGGTATTCTATGTAGTATGAATGTATGTAGTCTGAATGTAATCCGGACTTACTATATTTGTACTACTTAAATACTATGCATTCAGACTTAAAGCTCTTTTCAAATACTGTTTTAGGCTACTATAGTGAAGTATGCACTTAAGGACTTGAGTTCTTTTCCTGGTGTTTTGAATTGTAAGCATTAGTCAAGTCCCTCTCGTGTTCTTTTCACCTGGAATATGTGTGATAGGAAGATAATATTATCTGCATTTTTTGCTTTTTGACTTAGAAAGCTGTGTTTAAAGGTTCAGCCAGATTTTAGAGCATGAAAGGAATGCTTTGGGAACGATTACAGTCTCAGGTGTGTGTTTTCTATACGTGGCTTTTTAAAAGACGATTTAAGTAGTGGCTGGGAAGCGGGTATCAGTGAAGGAGTGTTAAACAAGCCTCCAGTTGATTCTTATTGTTTACCTCTGGAGTCTACTTAAAGGCATAGTTCACCCAAAAATGAAAATTCTGTCATTAATTACTCACCCTCATGTCGTTCCAAACCCGTAAGACCTTTGTTCATGTTCAGGAACACAAATTAAGATATTTTTGATGAAATCCGAGAGCTTTCTGTCTCTCTTTAGACAGCAATGTTTTTACCACGTTCAAGGCCCTGAAAAGTAGTAAGGACATCATTAAAATAGTTTTCTGCTACTATGTGCGCAGATATCAACAGCTCTGCTGAGTTTTAGGTTGCCATATTTAGGCCGCAAATGGGTTGAAATTTGTATGATGTGTTGATTGTGTGAGGAGGCTGAATTTCATACAAGATCTGGCAACCTTGGGGTTTGAGCCATACAAATTACAGGAGTTTCCCAGGAGAAATAACAAAATGGGAGGGAGCGGTAGATGGGTGTGAAATATGGGAGTGTTGACAGGTATGGACCTAATATAATCATTATATCACAAAAAAAAAAACAGTGTAACAATTACAAGAATCACATTTTAATTTGTAATCTCGATGGTATGTCGTGGGCCAGTATAAAAAGATGAATGAGAGGAAGTTTGTTTATTTGCTTCCTTCCTTCATTCCATTTAGGCCAAAGGTACGCTATAAATTTATAACGGAAGATGAACACCTGAACAAGTTTTTCCTCTCCTTCCCAGGAATTCAAATGCTAATCATCACAGATAACGTGAACTTGTGTTTTACAGTATTTTCTTCTGGCACATAATCAAATTGTGGGCTCTGTGCCGACTTTACTCTCTGTACTTGATGTAGGTCAGTGAGACTGTGTGTTAATGATTGTACAAGGAATATGATCAAGGTGTGTGAGCGTGTGCCATTGTAATGGAATGTCTCTATGTGTCTTACAGCATGTGTACTTTGTGAACTCTGTCCTATTTTGGAATAAACTGTATATAGACCTAATCTATAGGTCTGCCAGGTTTAGGGTGCATTGCTTAAGCCTGCTTCATATCAGTTCGATCTGGATATGGGGGAATAATCTAGTTATGATCTGTCAAGAGTTCATTTGTGATTGTTTGATTAAACAACAATAGCTGCCCTTCTTTGTCTGTACCTGCAGGTTCACTATCTGATTTTTTTTCACATTCCATTTCAGGGTTTGACAGTGCATTGTCTTTGCTAGGTAACCTTTTATTCCTGAATTACAATGCATAAATCCACTTATTAATTTAGGCATCATAACATTATAATATGCAGTATGGAAAATGCATATTCATATCGAACACAAATAAATATCTAATACTGACCAATAAGTTAAAAAATCTCTAATATGGTCAGAAAACTGAAATAGCACTGATTTGTCATGCATCCCTAGTCTTAGAGCTTATATAAATCATAAGCATAGTCAGATTGTTTGGAGACGCATTAGTCTCTTCTGCGGTGGTCTCAGCTTCCTCATGACATGCAGTTCAGCACATGTGGCGGCTTGTTGTCAAATGATTGTAGAATGCCATTCCTTAGCTACAGATGGGCATTTTGTAAGACCCGTGTGAGATACTTTTACACCTGGAATTTTTCTCTTAATGAATGACATTTTCCTGGCTTGGCATTCCTGTACTGTCGTCACTTTGCAGATGCTCATCTGCCTCTGGAACCAGAGACATTGTTGTTGTGTCTTCAGCCAGATGTTTAGCTTGTATCTGTGTGTTGTAAATGTGGCATGCAGGTAAGAAGGTGTGCGGTAGCTTATGTAGTTTGTGGGTGTGTTAGAGAATGCAGGGGCATGTGCTTCCCTCAACATAAAATGTTGTTTGTGATCTTGTCTATAACAAGTTCTATTCTAGCATTTATTGGTTTGTTTATTTACTTATTATTTTATATATATATATATATATATATATATAATTATATGTCAAATAAATATTTGTGCATAAATAAATGAGCAATATCACACAAGTATTAGTGCGATATGGCTGTATGTACATGTGTGTGTATTTGTGATGATGATTAGTTATATAAATGGCTACATATACAGCCATATTGCACATCTACGAGTGCAATATTGCATTTATATGAGTGTCTTTAAAAACCTTCTTTTGTGCAGAACTATTTCCTATCGCTACAGATTCAAATCTCGGTTTGACAGTTTAACAGCTATTAATGAGAACAAAGACTGCCTGTTAGATTACTCAAATTATACGCTATCTTTATTAACAAACTGCATATTGAACTACATTCTCACCTAAAACTCTTAAAACTACATTCTGTGACAATAAAAACATTATTACATAACTTTACAAAAAAAAGTATAGTATATTTGGGCATCCACTATGACAATCGCTGTTATCACCCTAATATCACACTGCTGGAAAAGGCTCTCAGCCAATCAGATTCGAGAACTAGAAAGCTGTTGTCTAAATACAGTAGTCAACAAGTTCTCTTTAGACAAGAACGCATTTTAGGACAACTTTGATGAAAGGTTTTGATCCACTTCAAATGTTGACTAGTGTATATATAAATAATATGTATCTATTTACTTGAAATTATGGAGCTTGAAATTACTTTGTGGTTATAAATTGTACTGTTTTTATTTAATTAAACCATTTGAATGCAGTGTTTTTTTTTATGTCTTTAATTGCAGTTAATTAGTCTACTGAAATATTTAAGAGAGATTAATCCACTGCATGTACAGATATCATCCATTTTTCTATAAGTGATGTCTATTTATTTCTCTTTTCCTCTATCAGCCTTTTCCACGTTTGTGTTGACACTTTGAAGGAGAAAAAGAATGTGTGAGGGCTCAATGACAGACTATGGCAAAACAGTCAAAACCTATTCTTGCCTACCTCTCAAATCCACAAACACACACTCTTACAGTCACGTTTTCGCCCTTGCTAGTCAGAACATGAGAAGTCATGAAGAAAAAGTGTTAAATGCATCCTTTACCTCAGGGAATCTGTTATGAGGGATGCAGCAGAGTCAGCTCTCATAAGGCAAAAAACTTTCTGGTGTGTGTGGCCTGTAAAGACTAAAGCACACTTCCTCAGACGCCCGTCCTGTAATTAGCAACCTGAACTCTCAACAGATTGCCTTTGAAATACCCCCATCTACTTAGAAAACTAGCGAGATTGTGAGGTATAGATATTTTTTTTCATGGGAATCCCCAGCTCTAACTCTTAAAAATATAATAAACAAACACAAATAGAGGTCAACATTCCCTTGAGAGATGTAATTGTAAACTCCATTGGTTATGCTATTAGCTTATGCTAGACCTGTAGTGAAATGTATTTTAAAAAATTGTGTATATGTATAATAATGTGTTTTATAAAACGGTTTCATTTTATTATATAATTTTTTTTAAAATATTAAAATTGTATAGAGTCCTGGTGCTTTTCAGATATTTAGCATACTGTACATATATGACTGTTTACCCAGGGCCAGTCAGATATGTGTGGACACATATTCCAAAGATCAGGACCTTTATTTGTTCATTATGTGGAATTTTACAGTACGTGAGTTAACCATAAAGCCTTTCAGTGCCCTCACACACTGTTTAGCACCTTGACGAAATCAAATGGAATTTATGGTGCTTGTTTTCATTTTTTTAACTGAGAAGGGGCCAGGTTTCGATATTGTTATGAACTTTGTAGGCTTATCTGCATTCTTGTGCAAAGAACAATGTTGGGTAATTGTATGATTTACAGATTATATGCCTAGTGATATATTAAAGTATCACCCAGCGATATATTAAACTGATAAATAAAACTTTACCTTAATACATACAGTAAACATAAAGCAATACAGCCGATCTCGGTTGCGTGATTATTTATATCAGTGCAAAATCTAAACTGTGTTATCTCCAGCTTGTTTTGTCAAAAAAGTTTGAACAATATTACTGCCCAGCTCTAATCTGCTAAATGTGGCTATAATGAGGATATTAAGATATTATAAATACTAACATCATGATTTTCTGTAAAGCTGCTTTCAAACAATGTGTATTGTGAAAAAAAGCACTAGGCTATATAAATTAATTGGATGACTCGTATACGGTGTATTTGTATTTTATAGTAATGTATTTTAAAGTCAAATGATACATTCCTGTAAATTTACTCAAATAATTTTTAGAGATGCACCAATATTGTGGTGGCTACTGGTGTTATGTCTTAAAACTGATAAATGTCTGATATTAAAATTCCATTTTTTTCTAAATAAATTAAAAACACAACATTAAAAACTTAAATTGATCATTTTAAATAGATCACTGTATTATTACTGGTGTTTTTAAATATTAACGTTATGAGAGTGATTATGGTAATTTACTGTAAATATTAATATAGAGAGAATATACAATATTACTGTAATCACTGTAATACAATATAACACTAATTGAGATTTTTCTGGCTGTGTAACAATATTATAATATCAGCATCAGAAATATACTCATATCCATCCACTCATGGTCATCTTCTACTTTCACTGTGTCCACTCTTGTTTGTTTTCTTGGTCATTATTCAGAGTCAGCGGTGTGTAAAAAAAGTTTGCACCAAGGGGCCCAAAGATTGACCAGGACATTGGTTTTCGAAAAGGCTCCTATCTCCTGACTACTGAGACCTGTCTGTTGTAATGATAAAGAGGTCAAACACATTGAGATGTACGGTAACATGATTATCGCCATTCTCCACCTGCCACATCCTAACCCATTATGAGCTGGTATAGTTTGAGGGTGCGGTTACATGCTAGTCCTCTGTAGTGATAGTTCCACAAAGTTGGAGATGAATGTTCGAAATCCATGTAAGACCTCCCACACATCTGGATTTGACAATGTCTGATAACCCTGTGATGAACTCTGGATTTTGAAAGGCAAACACAGTGCATTTTGAGCCCTCCCTTTGCAGAGGTAACCATGTGGAACAAAGCCAGTTATTTTCCTGACTCAATAAGAAACTAAACCCCTAGTCTTTGATTCTGCCGCCTGGGTGGGACCATGAGCCGCATGAGGTCATCAAACAGAAGCCGCGCTGCTTGTATGCAGTGCCATCCAGTCATTGGCTGCCATGAGGAAAGACAAGTGTGGTGTGGGTCAGGAAAAACTGATGCATGGGCGTAACTGATGCATCTTGATGAGGATCAATTGCATGAAATTTGTAATCCTAGGGAATGTATATGTGAATATGTCTAAAAGGCACTTAAAGGAACACTCCACTTTTTTTT
>SCHK01276106.1:0-10953 GCA_004124795.1 Poropuntius huangchuchieni
AAAAAAAAAAAGTAAATTCATTTACATTACCGTTCAAAAGTTTGGGCGTAAGAGTTTTTTTTCCCCCTTTTATTCAGCAAAGATAATTAGGTAAGGCATCCAGCATAATTTTTTTTTTTTTTTCCGCCCATAAATTTTTCATTTTTTATATGAATAAATCTGAAAAAAAAAATTGCATCATAGTTTCAATAGAAATATAAAGCAGCACAGGTGTTTTCAACACTGACTTTCTTGAAAATATATTAAAATCATTTTCTAAAGAATCATGTGACAGTGAAGACTGGAATAATGGCTGCTTTGCCATCACAGGAATAAATATATTAAAATTGTTCATTAATAATATTTTACAATATTACTGTTTTACTTTGTTGCAGCCTTAGTGAGCATCAAAAACATTAAATCTATTCAACTGCAAACTTTTAAACTATAGCGTATATATAACATTGTATTTAAGATATAAGACATGATCATCAGATATGCTTCAGCCTGTTGGCAAGACTTTGCTGACATCTGCACTGGTGTGTTTGTGTGTGTTTGTGCAGATCGCCGGCCCTCCAGAGTGGTGTTGGGTTTCACAACACACAAAGGCCATAAGTGGTGTAAGTTTTGTTTAACGGAGAACATTCAATAGCTTGAGGACAGGGTTCAGCTACATCCCAGCCAGAAGGGAAGCCTGACAGACATCCCAGGGGTGTGTGTGTAACCTTCAGTATTGAAGGAGTCTCTGACAGTTCCCACATGGTGCGAGTGGGTGTGCATGAAGCCGATGAATGAAGACCACCACAAACATGATACAAGACGCACTGCAGACCAGGTGTCAAACAGCCGGTACCCAGAACACACCACTGCATGTCATGAGACCTCTACAGACTGGGAAGAGGTGTTCAGATGAGTGTAAATCCAACTCTATGAGACTGATCTGAGTGATCCGACTGCTATGATGGAGGCTGAACATCCGATGCATAGACTGAGATTTGTTGTATGCTTGATCTGGAACGTGATGGAAAGATTAATGTTGAAAATGTCCATCCCATGATCCTGAACAGCTCCTGACCCCCATGTGTGCTGGAGTGCATCACCTGTCTGGGCTTCGGCTCGGTTGTCTATTCCGTCTGCCACGTCCTTGTCTGCCAAATCTCCCTCCCCGATCTCGGGCGCACGCGGCTGTAATGGCAGGCGCATAAACAGAGTGTGCTGCTTGTCAGACCTAATGGTGCAATGTTAAAACATGAGGCCTCTAGGGGTCCATATAGCGTCGCACCCTCAGACCATCAAACCCCCTGCCCTCAGCCGGCATTATGATCAAAAGCTTCACCTTGCAGCCGAAGATGGAGAGAGGCAGAGGAGGGATGAGGAAGAGTCCTCATTATGGTTCCGAGACATCCATTTGGGCATTTTTAATATGTGTATCCTATTAAGCTCTTTAAGTGCTTTTTGATAATTGTGCTTTGTACTTTTACAGCACTCCAGTCTATTCCCAGTTCAATTTCCTCTTTTATCGGACGTTTGAAATATTGATCTCTGACAGATAAAAGCAAACACTATAATCTTGCTCCTGAGAGAGAGAAAGCGAGAGAAGGAGAGAGCGAGGCGGCGCTGTAGGAATGCACTGGGGACGTCTCTTCCTTCCAAACCCTCTTTGTTTTATTGCGTTTCTTTGTCAACAGAATTTGCTTACTGCTTACCGAGATGCTTATGTAAAGCACCTGCTCGCTGATGGCTCGTTGATATGACCGTCTCCCTCGGTCTCATTTACCTCTATCTGACTCTCTCTCTCTCTCTCACGCTCTCCATCTCCCTTCATCTGCCCCCTCCCTCGTCCCCCATCAAATCCCACACTCCCCCCTCGACATTTTGCGGAGCGGAGCGGAGGGGCGGCAGAGGTGCTTTCGATGATTGCCACAGCTTAAACGGCTGTCAGGCCGGCCTGAATAAGCATGATTTATCCCCGTAGTGCTTTATGGAAGTTAGTGTTTTCTGTTAACCTGAGCTCTCAAATGCAGCTTGCTGCTGCCTGGCCGTCACATTAACCTGAATCAATCACATCTTGATTTTTCCATAAAAGAAAAGCCAGCTGTAAATAACTGGGTGGACGCAGCGTGAGGATGAATGCGCGGTGCGGCGTGTGGCCGGATGCTTGCGGCTGCCACTCAGTGCTCCGCCGTGGGCTTATTACAGCGCTGCCGTCGCTGATGTTCCTCCACCGGCTGGGCGTCTCTTACAGAAGTTTATCCAAAAGAATTCCTACATTTCACAGTGTTTCTGTCCCCATCAGTATGTAAACGTCTCACAACCCTTCTGACGACTCAGGGATCTCCGACTCTCGCAGTTCTGTCAGTTTTTTATTAGGCAGACAGCAGAGAAAGCAAACCCTAAAGCGGCTCTTCCATTTTTCTGCTGCCGTTTTCAGCCTTTTTAGCTTTCACAGTCACTATTTAAGATTTACTGCAAACATTTGAGCATCCAACCCACTGTATTGACTCCGTTTGACAAGCGTAATCCTTCTCCTCTTCCCCGTCGTTTCTATCCCAAGATCAATCACCTCATCAATGCTGCCTGACTGCTATGAAGTGCAGGCAGGAGGTTCGATTCCCGCTCAGCACCCTTATGGACTTGCTATAATATAGAAATTGATTCATCTTCAAAGTTTTCTTAAGTGCTCACCCTGGTGTTGAAGGATGTCACTGGTTTGGTGGAAACACAAGCTCTTTTGTGTTTTTCACCAAAGTGGAACTTCTGAGAAAACAGCCCACACAAATGGATCACAACAACAACTAAATGAAAGCTTCCCTGCAGTTGTGGGGGTTTCTTTGTCTTAGTCTGAAGTAGTAATTATTAATCATTTCACCAGCCATGATTTCTACATATGTAACAGTCAGCTATGCTGTAGTGCGGAGTAAATACTAAATAAATATATATATTTTTTTAAATGTGTAAGTAGATATATTTGAATATTGACATCCAGTAAAACATGAAGATAATAATTAAAAAGATGTCTTAATAAACCATAAAAGCAATATATTTGAATTAAATTAAATTAAATAATTCAACAAATAATACACACACAAAACACAATATTCAAATATATTAATATATTTAAATATAATCACTTTCCTGCTGCAGAATCTTTACTGTGAATTATTTTTGTTTACACTAGCTTAAATGCAAAATAAGTCTATATTCAAATAAACACAATACATTTGATTAAATAAGTAAAATAAATGTAAATATATATATATATATATTTACCCCACACTATAGCACACCATCCAAATATCTGACAATTTTATGGGTAGCCACATAGTGAATTTTAAACAACCATACATATTTTGTGCAAAAAGTGTGTGTGTGTGTGTGTGCGTGTGTGTGAGAGAGAGAGAGAGAGAGAGAAATAGAGAGAGGAAAAGAGAAGGGCACACTTTTGGTCATTCATTTTCTTCAATTCTGCTCAGTCCAGACAATAACTTATGGCTTTTCAAAATGCCTCTGACATATTCATAGACCCGCAGCTCAACCCAGAGAATCGAGAGTGTCAATTTCACTTTAGTCCCTTCTTTCATTCAAAGAATACAACTGAAATGGACATCTCCCTTTCGCTCTCGCTTTCTCCTGTTTTCTTTCTTTCTCTCAGTCACCTAGGGCCCAGTTGATGAGTACACATGTCCTTTACAAAGCAATCTCCACGCGTGTAGACTGAACCATATATTCACAGTATAGCCACATTGTGGACACTTGTTCTTGCTAATATGCCTAGGTTGGCATTTGGAGAGTGAGTGTAGGGGTAGAGCTGCTGGTGCTAGTGTTTTGGGAAGTGTAGTAATTACTGTTCGGACAGTGTCAGCGACCTCCAGATTGCAGGATCTTGTCTCTTTTGTCTTGGCTGTGCCACTCTCTACACCGGCTGAAATTGTATCTATTCACTTTGGCTCTGTTAAAGAAAATGCTGGTAGTATTGGGAGCCAGTGAGCCGTGATGGTGAGGGCTTCTTCTTTCGTCCAGTAAACACACACACACACATTAAAATGTGAGTTTCCTACAGAGCAGCTGGGCCACAGGGTATCAGAGGTTATTGAATGTGTGTGTGTGTGTGTGTGTGTGTGTGTGTGTGTGTGTGTGTGTGTGTGAAATAGAAAGATAGAGAGAGAATTAAGAATAAGAAAGAAAGGGCAAGAAAGGAAAGGATAGAGAAAAAAGCATGCCGTGTGTATAATTTGATGATTATCAGGTGAATACCATGCTCCACCCGGACTATTGACAGGTGTCAGGTGACATGTAGACCGTGGCAGTATTTGTCAGCTGTCCCTCTCTGAGTATCCCTGGAGTCTTGAGCCATTCACGCACACACACACACACACATCGCGCAAATGTATTTAATTCGATCAGCCACTGTGTTTGCACTTCCCCCCAAAATTTCACACCCTACATCCTCACTGTTTTCCTTAATACAACGAGTCCGTACTGCCCACTGCTCATCTGTGGGACCCATTAAGATGCTTCCAGCCTGATACACCCCAGTACTTTGGCCTAAGTTAGCGTGAGCGGTTAGCGCTTAGCGCTTAGCGTCAACATGCTAATTGGTATTCTGCAGCGCGGTGGGAGGCTGTTCAGGATGTGGGAGAGTGAACCAGTGTTCGATCCTATAAGAACAAACACTCTGTTCCCTGCCCTGCTGTCAGAGCATGGCGATACGAAGGAGAACAGGACCTGACATTGCATACACACAATACAGAAGAGCTCAAACACACACATAAACAGTAGTATGCATTTGAAATCCCTCAGAGTATGTTGTTGGATATTAACTGGATTACTTTTTTGTAATAGACATTACTTAATTTTTATTAATCGTTGGCATGTTTGTATAATGCTAAATTCAGTAATAAGGCTGTTCATTTTGTTTTCTGAGTGACCAAGAGTTCAAAGCTATTTGTCACTCTAAAATCACATTTTATAAGCAGTGGTGGCCATGAAGCACAGCACAAATTATTAAATAATCCTTTAACCTTTACAAGGACCTTAAATATGCATGGCACAAATCAATATCATTAGCTGCAACAAAATACATAAAATAAAATCAATGCTAATAAAATGACATCGGTCATATACTCTGTTTCATTTCCACCCTTACCCCATATTGCACAATGATTCCTATAATTCTTTGCGCTACCATATGCTACGGCATGGATCTTTTTCATTACAAGTGAGGTCGGGTCAATTAACAGAGCTGTTAACACTCTTTAGTTTAAGTTCACACACCAGCCAGCTGTTATTACCATCCTATTCTTAAGAAAGAGGGTCGGGCTCTTTAATCCACTCTGTGAATAATGCGATGACCAAACAATACATGACTCAGATTACATTTGATAATGTGCCCCGCTACAACAATAAAAATATCATTATCAAAACACTTACAATACATGTGTGTGTGTGTGTGTGTGTGTGTGTATATATATGTACATACATATATGTACTGTAAGTTTATCCTCCATGCTATGAAATTTCCTTAAACCAGGAAGAAAAAGCTGGGTAAATATGTAATTGGTTCTAATGTGCTGATATTATTGTAGTTTGTGTGTAACAATCTCTTCTTGTTGTTCTTTTTTGTTTGTGAGTGTATGTAAGAGTTAGTGTTTGTGAAGAGAGGGTGTGTGCTTGTAGACCCTCATACCTGTGGGAACCCTGTGGAGCCCAGCGTGTTTCCTGCTCTTGAGTTTGAAGTGCTCTCCAGCTCGACCGTGGCCTCCGAAAATCATTAACACGCCTTTGTTTCCCAACGTCATCCTGCAAAGAAAGAGAATGAGTGAGCGAGAGCAGGATTTTAGAAATATGAAGCAAAGCAAAAAGGGTAAATGCTAGATTTGAAAGTGTTTAAATTCATATGTCCTCTAAGGTGAAGAGTTAAATCTAGATCCAATATAAAATAAGCATGCTGGGTAACAAAGTTTTTAGCTCAAACACATTTCATTACACAAAATTTAAACCCTTGGTATGCTAGTAGAAGCGTCAGAGACCAAGACTCCTGGCTTGATTGTGATCAAGTAAGTGTAAAATGAATGCAAAGACTGATTTTTATTACTGAGAAAGGGTTAAAAGTGCTGCACTGTTTTCTATCATTTTAAAAATAAGTTAAAGTTTACGGCTTTAATAATACTTGCATTTCTTACTGATTTTACCCTTTTTAATGAGAATAATTTCATAGTGTTTTGGTTTGGAAACAGAGGGAGAGATTTACGGTAAAGCCCCTCCTGTTTTTGACGACATTTAAGCAGGAAACCTGCACAACAAACACACACAAACAGGCACACAAATGGACTCTTGGGGTTTTGTACCCATCATGCCAGTCTTGCATAAACATGCATACACTTTGGGAGTCGTGTAAATTGCCCTAGAAGGGAGGTCAACTAAGTGTAATTGTGCTGAAATTGGCCATGTATCCGCCCTGCCATTCCACTGCCATTACTCCATTCACTACCTCTAAAATAAAAAACTCCCACAAACGTACGTTAAGGAAAACAGTAAAGAAAAAAATCAATTACAAATTTGCATTAAAAAATATAAATTATTGTTTTTATGTTATTTTACTTCTCTTCTTCTTTCTTTTTTTTTTCAACCATGCAATTTTTATCATGTATTTTGCATCTTAATATGCAGTTTAGGCTATAAGCCTTAAATATCTGCAATAGAGAAAGACATAAATAATATTATTCTTTTTTTTTTTTTTTACAAATACATTTTTTCCCTTTCTTATTAAATGAATTTTTTTAATTACTTTAATTGACTAATAATCATCTTTAAGCATATTTGCAAAATTGTTTATATTAAAACATTTATTTAAACAAACATAATTACATGTACACGATACGTGATTCATGTATTTTATTTAATAGACAAATAGGTAATCCTGATCTTCATTGTCACCCACAAAACTGAAGCTGAATAAAATCAGAATGAACTGAATGAGCACAGGTGAACTAAATTACTTAATTTAGTGTCCTGTAGACAAACCTAGATATTTCACTGTGCAGAATAACCCTTTATTTGTTTTCAAGTGATATGCTATTTGTCTTTTCTCCAAGTTAAGCACATTCCCTTCTGACAATGGCATCTGTCTGCAGATTAAAATGACATTATCTGTATCCTCTCAGCTATGTGAAACTGGACACACGACAAACAGAACCCACTCCTGGCATTACATTTCAAAATAAATAAATAAAAATAGATACAATTAAATTAAAAAAATAACCGAATTCTACGTCTAAAGCAAGTCTCGCTCGACACTTGAGTGTTCACGTGTGTAAAAACCAAGAAAACACACAGTTAAATTCGTATTAAGTTATGCTGTGGACTGGAGTGCAACGCCTCCTAGTGGCTTCTAATGGGAGCGCGACTCGTCTCTCCAGTCTTTAACTTGCGCGTTCGTAAAGACCGAGATCAAGAGCAAATTTCCATAAACGCACGAGAGATCGCCGGTGCCGTTTATCTTTTGATCAGCTATGACTGATGCTCGGTTAATTCAAATCTAACGTTCTGCGGCGGGAGCTTCATTAATGTGCGTGTGTGTTTGTGTGAAGGAGAGATGCTGGAATGCAGATGTGAGAGGAATAGCAGGTAATTAGTAGATAAGAGTTCTCATTTAAGTGCAAATACACACATCATACATAATAAAATGTCTCGTATTATTTTTATTTTTTGTTTTTTTACGTAGAATATCCATCACGATATAAATAGTGGGGCAAGAGGAAAACATTGTGTGTGAACTAAATTGACAGAAAATTCTCTGTACGTCTGCTGGAATGAGATGTGTAGGGTTTGATAAACGCTTTCGCGAGACTCCGGCGTTAGGGAACTGAGGTGTAATGCAGATGAAGTCACAAAAGAGCAGATGAGCAACAGATAATGATACTACGGTAGTATTAACTTTTAAAATACAACCTGATTTTAGAGCTAGAAACAGCTAATGTTGACACACACCACCACATCACATCCAGGGAATCTTAGACTTGGCAAGCTTTAGTCTCTTTTCTCGCTTTAGTGACATTGCTTTCAAGTAAGATTATAAATAGGATAATTACAAGAAAAGAAAAGAGAGTCATGCATAAGGTGAGCAGGCTATGTCCTGGCTATTGAGCTATAGCCTACTACGTTTTAGTAATCTTGAGTCTCGTTTTTATTTAATTTTTTTAATTATTAATATTGTTGTTTGTTTGTTCATTTATTTTGGTTTTGTAAACAAAAAGCTGGGTCTTTCATGTGTGCACTGCAGCTATTTTAATTGCAATTCCAATTAAATTTTCATTGATTTGGGACTTTCATGAATAATGATCACTGAAGTTTAAAGAATGATCATACAGCCTCTATTATCAAATGCAGCTCTGATTCTGCTTTGGTTCTTTGGTGTAAATATAATGCAGTCTAGATTTATGATTGAAATTTTCAAAAATAAATGAAAAATAAGATTTAAATGTTCCCATTAATTGTTTCATCCCTAATTCAATCGTTTATATTTTCATAAACACGTATTTTAAAACAATTTTCATAGCATTATTTCTACACTTGTAATTTCCTTTGTAAATGCATTTATACAATGCCTATGTCAGATACAGATACAACTTGACAAAAGGCTCGTTGTTGAGCTTTTATCAAGAATTAGTGACAAGAAAAACACACATCACTCTCAGTGCATTCAGTATATTTGTGTGAGACAGGACTAAAACATCTTCATGATAAAAACTCAANCAAACACGCATCACTCTCAGTGCATTCAGTATATTCGTGTGAGACAGGACTAAAACATCTTCATGATAAAAACTCAACTGGGCAGTCTAATTATTAAACACAAAAATAAAGAAAACATTTCACAAAAGCTACAATTTAACAGAGTAAATTAGATGCTGTCTGTCTCTGAATAGAGAATTAAAACTGTCAGAATACCTGGAAAGATAAAGAAAAGTCCTGACAGTGTACAGAGTCAGCAAATGCTGCCTTGCCGTAGAGTCAGACAGACCTGGTTACTACCAGAGGACAGATCCTGCTTCGACTGCACACGTCAAAACCTTTTGCAGTTTATATCTAATACCACAGATAAAATGATTAATTATTCAATTTATTATATTACATACATTATATATTTTTTTATTCTTGATATGAAAGCACATGTTTATCATTCCCGAAAAAATCTTAAGACATAAATAAGTGAAACATAAAAAGGACGTAATGACACTGAATGTCAAAAAGAGGGACACACACTGTTTGCCGTTCCTCTTTATTACTTTTTCTTTCCCCTTCCCCCCACCATCTTTCTCAAACACACCCACACTTTTAAGTCTTTCACACACACATATTTACACATGCATACACACGCGTTCACACTGTCTGTTTCACACACTTGTTAGCTAGATACGTTTTTTGAACACTGTACTAGGACCTGTTGACTGGAAGTGTGTCACTTTAACCCCTACTTGCTCAAAACATACACACACACACACACTAAGGTGTCATCCCACTCACTGCGGTGGTCTACATGTTGTGGAGAGAGCACTGCAGAAACACTCTCGACACACACACACACTCCCTCTTTTTCTCTCTTGTAGCACAGTGGGTGTTAGTAAGGCTGTAAGAACATAAGAGTGATGGTAGTAGCAAAGACGATATGTGTGTGTATGGATTAAAAGGATATGGTGGGGAACTCAGTGAGCTGTACATCATTATATAAAGAAGGGGAGTGTGTTATTCTGGATGTGTGACAGCAGTGAGGAATAAACTTCATTAGCAGAGCGGTTTAGACGAGGATCACAGTGTGCTGGACAGTACAAAAAGCACACATATGCACTTGGAAACAAATTTTACCCGTAGGAATGTGCCAGTTATTTGTGAGTGCAATCTACTAAAAATACTAAATGTTCTTAATAAATGTGATCACAATGGCACCAAAAAAAGAAATGACCTTTTTTATATTGTTTGGTGTAATCTGAATATCTTGTTATCCCTCTTAGACCTCAGGCTATCAGAGCAAATTTAGACTCAATTGTGTCTTTTTTTTTTCTTTTTGTCTTTTTTTCTTCAGTCCAAATACGATTGCATGCACTTTAAAGGTTTAGGTTAAATCAAACTAAAGCAATAATTTGTAATGATTCAACTAACCTGTACGCAGGTATATATTTGTCACTGGATTACAGCATTCTGCAGAAACGAAAGGAAAAACGGCTCTTAAAGTTTAGAATAGACAACAACACACACATCTTTATTATTACACAGTTTATCTTATATACAGATACCAACTAGCATACAAAGCTACTAAAACTGAAAAAAAGAGATTTCTTAGATGACCAAATATGTTATTTTTTACTGAAAATATTAAACAAACATACACACATATACACTTAAAAAGCTTACAAATTTGGAGACATAAGATTTTTTGGAGAGAAGTCTCTTATGCCATTGAGGCATCATTCATTTCATGAAAATACAGCAAAAATAATCATATTGTGAAATATTATTCGATTTAAAATAACTGTTTAATTTATTCTTGTGTAATATGATAACATATCTTAGAATGTAATTTATTCCTGTGATGGCAAAGCTGAATTTTCAGCAGCCAGTCTTCAGTGTCACATGATCCTTCAGCTGATTTGTTATTCTTAATTCTTATTCTTATTAATGTTGAAAAAAGTTTGCTTAATATTTTTGTGGAAAATTTGACAATTGTTTACAAATACACACACACACACACACACACACACACACACACAAAGGAAATTATTTTTTTTAATAATTTTTTTTTTTTTTTTCAAATAGGAAGTTCAAAAGAACGGCATTTATTTGAAATAAAAATATTTTTGTAACATTATAAATGTCCTTTTAGACCTGCACTCTATTCATTTACTGCTTGTTTTCTTAAAAAAATAAATAAATAAAAACTAACACTAGCTTTTCTCACCTTTTTGTATTCTATGTGGG
>SCHK01276125.1:0-10352 GCA_004124795.1 Poropuntius huangchuchieni
ATTTTACTATGAAAAAAACTATAGTTACTATGGGAAATTTTTGGTAAGGGCAGAAATTTGTATAATGTATGATAACGAATGGATGTCACAACCTTTAATAACTATAACTTCAAGATAAACANGGTAAGGACAGAAATTTGTATAATGTATGATAACGAACGGATGTCACAACCTTTAATAACTATAACTTCAAGATAAACACTGTTCTTTGTGCTGGTTGTGGCAGGTTATTACAGTCACAATCATTCATTAATTGCTTTGATGAACATGCACATCTTTACGTTAATAGCCATTTATGAAGCAAATGTGCTTTGCAATACATTTTCCTTTACCGGCGACATTCAAGAGGCACTAAAAGACGTCTGTTTTGTTCAAACAGCTTGTGAAAACAGATGGTGAGAATGTGTTTGAGGATTATGTTAAACCTGAGGGAATTCAATTCTATCCCTTCTTCTCTTTTCTCTCACACTGTAACTCATTGTATGAGTGTGTGTGTCCATGCTGGTCAGTTACTCAAGTCCGTCTGTATGTGTGTGGCCTGATATTGGAGAAAAACAACACTGTGTATCATACTCACCTCCATCTGTGGCAGAAAAGGAAAAAACAACAAAGTAGTGTTTTAGAAAAGAGCAAGAGAGCGCCATCAGCCCAATGGCTCTATTAAACCTGCACAAATTCAGCTCAATTGACCTGCGATTTTCCCCATTACCTCTCTCTTATATACCATTACCAACCCTGCAAGAGATCTGTGCTTGCGGAAAGCTCAGCAGAATTTGAAAACCTGTCATTGGCAAAATTAAATTAAATGTGTTTCATTTTTTTCATTAGAATTGGATTTTTGAAATGTGAATAAATATTAAAAAAAGGCAATATTGATTTGTTTTGGATAATTATAGAGTAAATAGAGAAATAATTCATCCCAGTCAAAAAGTCCATCCCCCATTGCCCTCTCACATCAAAATCCATCAAGATAATGTATTTGTCTAGAACTGTTTTAGTCAGTTTTTGATGGTGTTTGATCTGTGCATATTTCTCTCCTGATTCAGCCGAGACGACTTTTTCTACAATATTATGGATGGAGGACTCATATTTTTGTTGGAAGCAAAAATATCTTGATGGATTTATTACAAATATGCAGCTTTTTCGCTTTCATTCTGACAGCACCCATTCACTGTAGAGGATCCTTTGGTGAACAAGTTTTGTAATGCTACATTTCTCCAAATTTCGCCATTTTGCCGATAAAGAAAAAAAACTCATCTACATCTAGGATGACCTGAGGTTGAGTCAATTTTTGGGTGAGCTACTCCTTTATTATTAGTGTTTGGCTTTTTATTTAATAAATAAATATAATCAAAATTTTAAACCTTTTTTTCCTCCCACACTAATTGTGTTGCTCCGTCAATATCCAATAAAGACAAATCCTTTGGGACCAAAAAACCCAGAACTTTCCTTACGTGTCTTTCCATATCCATTTGTGTGTGCTCACCTTTCATGGCTTCAGCAGTCTGGATGAGCTCTGTGACTGAGCCGGCCACTTTCTTGGACAGCACGGCCAACTGCTGTTTCTGTTCGGCCGTGGGTTTCTGCAGGACCTGTGTGGAGTAAGCACACGAGGTTAATCACAGAAACCCAAGCACAAACACATCCTGTAAAAGCTGTCGGCGCGCCCACTCACGAGCAGGACATGTTCGAGCAAGTCGATGTATCCGGTGGTGCACTCGATGCCGTAGATCAGAGCTTTTTTCCTTACATCCTCGCCCACTTCTGGGTGGTACGCGGCTTGCTGCAAGACACAAACACAAATTTATGGTACGTGATGATTAGCTCCAGATGGAATCTGCAGATTTTTTTGATTTTGAGGGAAAAATCTCTAGCTTCTGTGGAATGAAGGAACTGCATTACATCATGACGACACTAGAGGGCATAATTTAAAAGTCAAAAGTAGGTTAGTGCCAAATGACTTTGAGAAATAGAGCAAACGGCGATCATTGCACATGGAGAGTGTATATAAACACATTTTGTTGGTATTCAGGTGTTTGTGGATTTCCACCTTACAGTTGGCCAGCATACGGTGAGATTGTGTATGTGTGAGTGGGCATATGTATGTGTGATGGTGGATAAGCACCTTGCAGGTGGTCAGCATGTCGGAGATGGCTTTGCGGCTCAGGTTGGCAGTGGATATCACGTCCTCCTGCTGAGCAGAGTTGCCTGCTGCCACTGCTTTGGCCGTCGCAACGGTGATGCCCTTGGTCATGCGGATGAACTCTTCCGGGGTGGTAGATTTCTCCGGAACGTCCTTGGACTGGAAAACCTGGAAAGCAGGTGATGCAACAGTCAGGGAAATTAAGAAATACTTTATACATAACAGAAGTAACATCTACAGCTCTCATTTTTAGAATCGGTCACATGACAAGGGACGATTTTCTGTGCACTAATACAGTAATGCCACCAGGATTTCCTGATGGGAATCTGATAACAGGAGCATTAAACCAAAAGATAAATCTCTTGCCTTCCTGTACCACTATCTCAATCTGTCACACGGCCTCTGATAAGTGGAGTAGGGATGCCCATGGGAGAAGGAGAACGAGGAGCAGGTGGAGAACAGGCAAACGCTCGCATGGTGTATTACTCTGTATTACCAGTTCATATCACAGATGGATGGGTTTTTACCTTTGTCTGGGCTAAAATTAATTAGGCTGGACCTAATTGGTACTAATTCACAGCCAGATTGTAATACAAGTTGACTGTATTAGCATCTTAATTAGGATCAAAATGAGCATGACATGTAGTAACTATTCCCAAGTGCTTAAAATAATAGAAGATGGTAATTTGACTCAGTGTTTTGTTTTGTCCATACAATGTTGTTTAGATTCCATTGACTTTCAAAATATCTTCTTTTGTGTTCCACAGAAGGAAGTCATACAGGTTTGGAACAACATGAGGGTGAGAAAATAATGACTGTATGTTTCCTTTCGAAGAACTGTTCTTTAAGTGTGGAAAGCACATTATCTCTTGAAATATTTCAATATTCATACTAAGAATGTTCCGTACAGTGAGTTCTTGTTTGATGCACTCAATAGTTGCTTCAAGAGCCCTCGTCCCGCGAGTGGCCTCATCTTCCACCGCTTTCACAGTTTTCAGCAGAGAGGTCACGTTCGTCACCATCACCTGTAAAACATAGGGAAGTCAAAGTCTCGGACTGGATTGATTTATGTATCCCAGCTTAAGTGAGCTCAGCTAAAGAATGTCAACAGTTTTGTAGCAAGTTTTTCACCTGAGATACTGAAATAAGGTCAGATGCAATGTTATGATAAGAACAGCTGTATTGAACTGCTCAGTTAAATATCAGACAAGGTCAACCAGATTATGTTATTTCTAAGGTAAAAAAATTCAAATCTAAATCATACATCAAAACATTAGAATATAGTCAGGTGATCAAACGGGACCTTTTAATGGACCACAGCTGAGGTCTGTAATGGATTATAAATCTTGCTTTAGGGAAAGTTTTAAACACAAAAGGAAAAGGAGGAAACCTACAAAAACAAAAGAGGGCCTAAGACAAAGCCCTGAGGGACGCCACCACTACTTTCAACACTCACTGAAGAAACAAGCACGTACAATGTCTGAAGCAAAATCCCAGAGGATCTGAAGTCACCATATGTTGGAGGAATGTAAAAAATCTTTCCATCAAGGTCACAACTGCATAACACCTCATTATTTAAGTATGGTAAATAAAACATATCATGTTGCATGTATGTGGAAGTTAATCCCAGAGGTTTAACAGCACCAGGTGAATGATTAAGGGATTAGAGAATGCTTGAAAATATGTGTGGTACACATCAATTTTTGTTTAAACAAGCCTGGAGATAGTTCTATTCACTTCACATGATAAACTGTGTGCACTGATCCACAGAATAACTGCAGAAGCGAGTGCCATTTTAATTTTCTTTTTATAAGGTTTACAAAATTAATACGTATTGCAATGTAGCAAATCATACATGGCATTGGAGAGAAGACAAAAAAAGGAAGAGAGGAAGGGAAGGAAGCAGTCCTTATGCTGAATACACACACACAGCTTGGTTCTGTACCCTGCTGCGTGGCCATTGAGTCACTCACATACACACTATGATCACTGTAAGATCGGGTTTGATTTATGGCCACACACCAAGATGACAGCAAGCAAAGACAGCACCCAGCCAAGAAAATGAGAGACAGGGCCAGCTGTTAGACAGGCATACACACATACACACACAGTGATAGTCATCAGAATAAGATATGAGCCTCACTAAGACACATAATGCCTTTCTTACAAACAGGAACTTACAGACACGGACACAACATTCTTCAACCAAACATACCTTGGCGGCACTTTTCAGCTGATACATGGACGGGTCGTCTGCTGCCTTGCCCGCGGCACATTTAGTGGCACTAATCAGCTCAGCCAAAGCTTTAGCGACGTCTCTGACTGCATTTATCAGTACAACCTGAAAGAGATAGAGAGAAGACTTTATCACAACCACCTTTAGTCATGATATGCCACTGGCTTTATCCACTCCCATAATGCTTTGCACTCCTCCAGGGGTGCAGTTCTTTATCGGAACCAGCTTTATAATACCATACAATACATTATGATTTATTAATCCTCAACTGGTAATTTAGATTTTGGCCAGAGATGTGTCATGATACATGCCACTGGCTGTTAGAGTGAGTCAGAGAGTGTCTGCACCCAAACGTCGAGATATTTGAGAGGAGAGCTAATGATATTCTCATTACACTCAGTCAGGGTGTGAAAAAGGATAAATATAGTCCAGGTTAAAAATATAGGAGCAGACATAATTAGAACACACTGGGCATTGGGTAATGTCTGAAATTTTGGTGTCGTGAAAATCCTATGACAGATTATAACAGCGAAACACACACCTGTGTCTCAGGGTCCTCTGAACCCATGCTCGCAGCACCCAGTTTGACCACATCAGTGAGCTGTGTGATGGTCTTGGCAGAGGACTGGGCCGCCTGGGCTAGTTTGTCCTGGCTCGATGCAGCACCAGACACAAGCAGCTTGGTGTCCTCAACCAAAGCTTTAGCAGTTTTTAATATGTTCTCTCTGAAGTGTGCAGAAACAAATATGCTCCAGATAACTCAATGAGACACCCAAGATTATGCCAACATTAATAAAACAAACCTTTGACATTTTACTGTTATATTTTACTAGGTCTCACCTGTGGTCTGCGAAAGACTCTTCGTTCTCTGCGTTCAGTGTGCCAGCAGAAGCGAACATGATGGTTGTGTCCAGATCAGCAATGATGCCGGAGACAGAACTGGCTGCAGTTATGCAGGCCTGAGTTCCTTTATTACCAGCCTGCAGAGCAGATAACACCATAGACACCTGCAGGAGAGAGTGAATCACACTTCATTATAAACTCCATAGGCAGAGTTGGGACAGTTTTCCA
Organism: Poropuntius huangchuchieni; assembly: GCA_004124795.1. Lineage (NCBI taxonomy): Eukaryota > Metazoa > Chordata > Actinopteri > Cypriniformes > Cyprinidae > Poropuntius > Poropuntius huangchuchieni. The sequence goes on from SCHK01276125.1 coordinate 5,451, forward strand.
AGCCTGTAGCACTTTTCTCAGGCTTTAATAATAAAATGAATATTTCATTTAATATAATAATAATAATAATGTTTTGTAATATATTATATTGTATTGTATTATAATTATAAATAAATATTTTAATAGGTTGTTTAATGTAATCACATAATTTAAATAAATTGATTATATAGATAACATAATATTTAGATTAAATAATCAGATTATAAATATTATACAAATATAGTATTTAATATTATTAACAGATAACAATAATAATTCAAGAATGTTGTGTATTATAATTATATAATTTAAATAGTTTTATTAGAAATACATATATTTATAAACAGTAATAGTTTTAGAAAGTCAATATATTATAATTACATAATTGAAATAAATTGTTTAAAAATATAATATAATCACATTGATAAGAAAACAACAATAAAAGGTTTACAACATTTTTAAAAATATATATTATAATTACATAATTTAAATAGTTTAATTAGAAATACATAATGTATTACAACTGCATAATTTACAGTTTAATTACAAACATACATCCATACAATAATATTATTGTTACTTTTAAACATGTTTATAATTCTAATACAAGACAACCTGTTTTTTTTAATTAAATTTTTTAAATGGTTAAATTATTATATTTAAAAATAATGGTTAAAGAAGGTTGTTTGATATAATTACATAATTAAAAAAAAAACACTAAAAAAGTTTCATTACACATAATAATCTAGGACACACAATGTAACATAACATAACATAACATAACATAATATAATATTCCATCAAGCTACAATAGACGCAATACAAACAGGTCCTAGATCTGTATTAACATAACTGCTTCAACCATCCCCAACATCAGAGAAAGTCAAATACTGAGTGATGAACTCTGACAAGCTACTCAAAAAAGATGTAAAAGTCCATTACACTAACACTTTGAGAAACAGAGAAAGAGAGAGAGAGAGAGGCAGAGAGATATAGAGAACAATTGAGTTATCTTCACGAGTAGATGTGAAAGTCCATAAGGGAGGCATTCAAATGCAACCATCCCTATTCACGTTTAATACAGAAATGACTGCAGGCAGAGCTGAGGTTTGATCTGAACGGGGCCGGTGGGGGATGTGGACACATTTAACAGAGCTCATTTAAAGCAGTGAGGGGTCACAGCGTCACCACAGCGGGACAGACAGACTCCAGCTATTGAGATGTAATCAAAGACAATATGACACACTGACGAATGTCATCTACTATATACAGTCTCAACCGGGGCATTCATTCCAACAATACTAGAAAAACAGCTGGAACACAATGAATGAAAAGTGCAGTCACTGAAAATAAGCCGGCAACTCTAGTTGTGCCTGTCTGAGAGTAAGTGTTTGCTATGCAGTTTCTACAGTGTTGCTGGTGGTTCTATGGCTGTTGTTAAGTGGTTTGATTTGATTTGAAACTTTATTTCAAACATGTTTAAACTTATTAAGCTTGATATGGTTGATATGAAGTAGCAAGTTTAGCTGGAAGAGTGCTGTTATGTGATTGCTAGGGTGTTGTGAGTGGTTGCACAGGTGTTGCTATACAAAAGTACTGTGGCTATGTGGTTGCTAGGGTGTTGTGGGTAGTTGAAAGTGTTGCATTGTGATTGCTAAGATGTTGTAGTGTGTATCAATGGCATTACTATGTGGTCTCCAGGGCATTATAGGTGGTTGCTACGGTGTTTCTATGAGGTTGCTAGGATGTTATGGGTAGTCGTCAGGGTGTTGCTATGTGATTGGAGGGCTGTTGTAGTAACACTCCACAACAGAGGTGTTGCTATGCTATTTTTTTAGGGTGTTGTTGGTGGTTGTCACTGTGTTGCTAGGGTTTCGTGGGTAGTTGACAGGGTGTTGCTATGTTATTGCTAGGGTGTTGTGGGTGGTTGCATATGAGTGTTTCTTTGCTATTAGTAAGGTGTCGTCAGTAATCAATAGAGGGTTGCTATGCTACATTCTAGAGTACTGTTGGTGGTTACCAGTGTGTTGCTAGGGTGTCATGGGTTGTTGACAGGGTGTTGCTATGTTATGCTATTACTAAGGTGTTGTCAATAATCAATAGGGTGTTGCTATGCTAATTTTTAGAGTTTTGTTGGTGGTTGCCAGTGTGTTGCTAGGGTGCAGTGGGTGGTTGCATAGGCTTATCTATGCTATTACTAAGGTGTCGTCAGTAATCTATAGGGTGTTGCTATGCTATTTTTTTTTAGAGATTTGTTAGTGGTTGCCAGTGTGTTGCTAGGGTGTTGTGGGTAGCTGACAGGGTGTAGCTACATTATTGCTAGGGTGTTGTGGGTGGTTGCATAGGTTTATCTATGCCTTTACAAAGGTGTCGTCAGTAATCAACGGGGTGTTGCTATGCTATTTTTAGGGTGTTTTTGGTGGTTGCCAGTGTGTTGCTAGGGTGTTCTGGGTAGCTGACAGGGTGTAGCTACATTATTGCTAGGGTGTTGCGGGTGGTTGCACAGGTGTTTCTATGCTATAACTAAGGTGTTGTCAGTAATCAACAGGGTGGTGCTATGCTATTTTTTAGGGTGTTTTTGGTGGTTGCTAAAGTGGTGCTAGAGTGCCGTAGGTAGTAGGTGGTTACCTCTAAAGTGTTTTTGGCGGTATCACCCCCTCTAATGTCCGTATAATATTCTCAATATAAGTTTCAATATTATGTTAATTTTTTGTTTTGTTTACAATGTGATTATGAGCCTTAGCAAGTGCAGTATACCTCTAAATAAACCAGCAGTCTTTTAAAAGTGAAGTCAGAAGAGGCTTTCAAAGCAAAATTATTTTCTAATGCCATTATAAAAAGTTAACAGGAACAAAAAGTAATGAAGCAAACTACACAGAAGAAACAGCCACCCACAATCCCGAGTGAGCCTACCTTCTCTGTGACAGCACGGGCGTATTCGATCAGCTCTCTCTTGGTGAAACTGTCCGTCGGGCTCATCTGTAGGGCTCCAGCCTTCTGGACCAGATAGATGCAGCCGTGACCCAACTCCTGCACCCGACTCTTGATCTGAGATCCCACCTGGAAATACAGCCATGATATCATGTCTAAGAAAGAGTTGGCATCCGAGTCAGCCTGAATCTGGGTCTAAATCTGAATGTATTCGTGCTCTGCGACTGCTCTAAAAGCCACTGCCTCCGTTCAACAAAGCTCTATCCAATAATTAAGAAGTGATTGTGACGGCCTTTGAGGGGGCCCGACAGCACTGTATGTTCATTACCTGACACACAGATCCATGGGTGGGCGGCTCTTCATTATGAATATCACAACGGGCTTTTAAGGCTTGTGGGGGTGCACGGTTGCTATGGTAACGGTAACGGCCGCTTATGTAAAAATGCTAGTGAAGAGAGCTGGTGACTACCACGTCCACGTGTCGGCTTCCTTTTTTTTTTTTTTTTTAATGTGGAGAGAGCAAAGGTGTGAAATGTGTCGGCTGGTGTTCGCACCTTTGTTCACAGGCTTAACACCACGCAAAATGGAAGTATAAGGTTTGCTATACAACACTGACCAAGTTGCATGTGTTTGCACTAAATCACTAAATAAGAAGGTGTGAATGAGTTTATTTTTATTATATTTCAGTGCTTATGATACACTACTGTGGATGAGATTGAGAGTGAATAATGATAAAGTTTATAATGAATAGCACTAATTTATCTATTTCTCACACAAAGCTATCGAATGACTTTAGAAGATTGGAATATGGTGCACAAGTGCCAATAAGACTTTTTATATTAATGTTCTGTTATAACAAAAGTATATAAACTTTTTTTTTACTGTTTTGATCAAATAATTATTTCATTTATTCCCTTTTCTACTTTCTACACTTATTTTCATATATATTATTAATAATACTAACAATAATTAGTGCTGTCAAATCGTGATTAACTGCATCCAAAATAAAAGATTTTGTTTACATAATATATATGTGTGTACTGTATATTTATTATTTATATATAAATACACACACATACAGTGTATATTTAAAAAATATTTACATGCATATATTTGTATTCAAATAATTTATATTATATGTAAATAAGATATTTTTCTTAAGTATATATATACACATGTATGTGTGTGTATTTGGTATTTATATTTACATAAATATACACAGTACACACACATATATTATGTAACGTTTATTGCGATTAATCATTTGACAGCACTAATAATAATGCTACTCTGCATCATATTCACTGAATGAAATCAAACACTTGTTTCTTAATTATTTCAAGGTGCTGATTCCAAATATAGTGCCTGTTTTGCTCTAGCATGTCACAATTTTTCACAGAATATGATGCATTTTGTTGGCTTTCAACAACCACTTGTAAGGTAAAGAAGTCTTTTTTTTATTTGAAGTCTTGTATTATCTCTTAATCAACAGAAAAAATGCCACCAAGACATGATTCATATCTTCCTCTGAGCCAGGTTACAAGTATTTCTTCAATTCTCAGCCTATTTTACATGTAAAAATGATTCTGAAGTCATTATCTATGCTCATTTTATGCCTGATTTCTTTTTTCCCCACTGCTTTGCAGATTGTCAGTTAAATTATACATTTTGAATACTTCATTTTGTCATTAAAATGCAACCTTTTGGCATTTGACTGCTTTTTGATTTTGATAAGTGCATTAAACCTGATACATGAAAAATCCTTCTTATTTTGTAAAAAAAACTAAGTGAATGAAAGTTTTTATTGATATTTCTGNGAAAATCCTTCTTATTTTGTGAAAAAAAAACTAAGTGAATGAAAGTTTTTATTGATATTTCTGAACTCGGTATCATCAAATTAGGTAATATTTTGCCTTTTTTGCAAAATGCAGGGGTATGTAATAATAACATTGTGCACAAGTCACATAAACTAAATTTATGACATTTTAGGGT
>SCHK01276150.1:5340-15594 GCA_004124795.1 Poropuntius huangchuchieni
ATACACTTTCATAATTAAAGAAGCACAACAAGAGTTTAACACACAATTAAAGTTTTGACTCTTGACTGAAGTGAGTGAGCAGATGGAGACAGTGTAGCTGAATGAACTATGGTTCAGTGATCACAAGGAACACAATACAATCATCATAAGGCATTCCATCCCAGCAGTCATTACTTCTGCAACGCTGGACAGGAACAACTGGCAGATACAAGCTCAAGAGTAATGCTGTTCATCACATCAGTATAGAAACACTGCACCATGCTAAACAGCTTAAACCTTGCTCATATAAAGCCAGCTAAATCTCCCTGTAATGATGTAAAAGAGCTTACATAAGAAATGGTTTGGAGTGTGACCGGGTTATCCAACAGTTACAACACTGAAAGCGCTTTAAAATCGACTGACAGCATTAAGACAAATGCAGTAAAATGTATTAAAAGTAATTGTAAAGGTGTTTGCTATCTGGATACTGTGCAATATACACTGAATACTGCCTACTATTGTTTTATTGAAAGAGTGAAACTGTATTGTATCGCATAACAAAATTTTCAGTAGTTTGCTACATCGTAAACTGACTTCATTACAATTTCAGCACGTGGCTTTTAGTTATCATAATTTATTAAATTTGTGTAAAAATATGTAGTTGGTCAAATGAGTCAGGATTGATGTACCTTCATGTGTAGTTAGAAATATATATTATGGGTCCCATGCACATGAATGACAGAGCAAAGTCATATTTATAAATAAGAAACTCAGAATTTGAATCATAAACGAGTTGCAGTATTAGAAAGGGCTTGCTGATTTGAAACCATGCAGAACCACTGACCTACAGTATAATATTAAATCTATATTTTAGACATATATTTGTGTGTGTATATATATATATATATATATATATATATATATATCTGCTTTATACAGTATACATATCCTTACTGCATAAATGGTAAGATTGTGTAAACTTACACAGAGTTGGGTACATGAACATGAATTGATTTTGTGCTAGTGCCATCTAGTGGTAGATTACAGTTTGACTCAGACGGTCATTGGAATGTAAACTATCTGTGGTTTGATCGATGTAGGCTGATCAAATGCAAAATAGAACAGGAAACACTGATCGAAACGGTACACAGTTCAGCCTCCAGCAACAAAAGAGTAAACCCAGCTGAATATGGGACAAGCCACAATCAATTACCATCAGCATTAAATTTTAAACAACATTACATAACTGTTCACAAACAGCTTTTCAGTTGGAAGGGAGAGAGCAGAATGTCTTGTATTATCTCTCTCTCTCTCTCTCAGTCAAACAGTGCAGATTTAGTCAGAGAAAGAAGCCACTTCATTGATCTCCGCTGGGAAATTAAGTGAGGAACACTGCACATCTTTGTACCTANAGTCAAACAGTGGAGATTTAGTCAGAGAAAGAAGCCACTTCATTGATCTCCACTGGGAAATTAAGTGAGGAACACTGCACATCTTTGTACCTAAGGCATTGTTCAGGAAAGCATGGATATATATTGAGGTCTTTCAGACAACTCTCTAATTGGGGTGTACAAAAACTCAAAAGACATGAGATACTTTTAAAGACTTGATTACAGTTCATCAAGAATGTTCCTCAGCTTCTGCCTGATGAAATGTGATGTATTTTAGTCTATGACATACACAAAACTAAATAATTGATGTTGCATGACAAGGTTTGTGTGCAATATTTATCATAGCTGGTTGAATTATTTACATTAACAAGTAGTGCTGTTGCTCACATGAATGTTGTAAAAGACTATATGGACTGGAATCTGTGCTGAGGCCTGTGAATCTGCACAGATTCTGTCCATTCAGTCCATCTAAACTTGCTTGCTCGTTTGACAGTCATGGCAAAGCAACACTGTGTTTTGATACTGATACAGCATTTAGGGGTAAATCCATTTTACTACCATAATCGGATGTATTTCTTGAGAGATTGGGAATTTATTAAAAAATATTATGAATATATTGTGTATATAAGGAAGTTATTTCAAAATTGAAATACATTTAGATAAAAAAACATGATGAAATCCTATTTGGAATAACATATATGAAATATATCGTACCCAATAAGACCAGGAACATGCATTAAAAAAAATTAAATGGTTAATTACGATTGCATATTCTTTTGTCTAATTACACTACAGACAACCATATATTTTATGTTTATATATATATATTTTATGTTTATGTTACATATTTTATATATGTTCATTTGACTGCGACTGCGATTTTTTTTTCAACATTTTTTTTTAAATTCATGCATTTGCTATAATACTATAATCATACTATTTCAAATTAGCTTTGATTTTTATATTTTTGGTTTTCATTAAAATTTTACTTCAAGTTTTAGTAATTTTGTTATGTGCTTGTCATTTTTATTTGTTTTAGTTTTTCTACTGAGCTATAATTTCTTTTTTATTTCAGTTTTAGTTTTATTAACTTTATTACTTCGATTTAAATCTATTCATTTTAGTTAATTGCTATGGCAACATTTCTGTTTTTTTTTCATCCTGTATTTATATTTACAGTTTTAATGGCTGTTTTACATGTAGTTGTATTTAACAATAAATGACGATTAGGAATGGTCAAAAAAGAGAATCATGATAATCTTTAGCATTTTTTTTTTTTAGCTTTTTGGAAGTATTCAACAACATGAGGCAGCTTAAAGAACTGTCACAAAACAGATTCAAAGTATTACATATCTAAGATTTTTTACAGTCTTCAATTTTATGTATTTAAGATGTTTAAAACTTCACGGTCACCCTTGTGAAACTTTAAACCTTTTACATAATACTTGTACTGTGCATGTTCATCAGATTACTGTACGAGACATATGAGTTGGATCTTCCCGCTACAGAGTAAAACTGAATCGCTAGTGACAGTGAAAAGAGTCGATTTAGAGCATGTAATCTCCCCATTCATCAAAATAGCGTGTACTGGGTTACATAAAAGCTCTAAATATTTTAAACACTGTTATGAAAAGTGAGAGAGGAGCTCGGGAGAAGAAAAGGAGAACAGAACCAGAGAGAGAAAGAGAACGAGGGAGGGCTCTGGTATGCAAGTGTGCGTTTCTAAAATGAGAGGCGCAGTTAGAGGAAGCGCCATGCCAAATTATAGCCAAACCCTTTCCTTGTTGTACTTCACATTATCAGGCCTTCTGACCACAGCTGATGCTTTGCACCCTGAGCTCCACCCAGAACAAGACTTCTAATCCTGGTTGAACACATTCGACAGATAAAACACACCACGATGAACACACAGGCACTAAAACACACCGGACCAAACGGAGCCTGGCGGGCTGGTTCATAAACACCAAATGCTGGTCGCTGCCAACATAAACTGTTCTGATGGACCAGCATGCTTTCATTCTTGGCTAAAGCCCTTGATTGTTTGAATCCTCCACAGACTGTGACCTACTCTCTCAAGAAGTCTCAACCCAAACAGTACTGTTAGACTTAGTACACTGTTTTGGAAAATGTAAATGTTACCACCATGATAATCTGTATGTTTTTTTAGCATGCTGCTAGTCTCTTCTAACCTTCTGAAAAAGAAGTACACTTAAGCATAATTTTAAAAAGAGTACTTTTTACTTAAAACAATACGCTTTATAGAATATTCTTAAGTGTGAACTGTTTTCGGACACTTTATTGCATGTTATTTACAATAAAATGAAAATACATTATAGCTTAAATTTACTTTATTTGCAATTAGCTAAACTTTAGAGTTCATTTAAGTAGGACTTAAGTATATCTTTATATGTAATTTCATATTTTTTCCATACTGTCTTTGAAATATGGTTAAAGTGTACTGTTGAATAAACTTACAAGCAAAAATGGTAAAGTAAAATATACTCTATTTCTTCTAATTCTTTCTACTGAAAATTGTACATTTACAATTTAGTACATTTAAAATACTTTATACTTTATATACTGTATAATATACTTATAACTTTAAATATATCAAATAACACACTACAGTTAGAATTACAATTAAGCACTTCACATCTGCTTTAGTATGTTAGTCGACACATCAAAATAAGTGTATTTCTATAAAAAAACATATTAAAACAATTATTAAAAATCTACTTAAAAGTAAAACTTTAATTTGACATTATTACAAAGTGAACTTTTTAAAAGTATACTTAAGTGTGTTAGAAAAAAGTCTTTAAGAACACTTATGTGGCCTTTATTTAATTAATATTATACATCCTGAAAGCACAGATTTGAAAAAATCTACTGTTAAGATACACAAGTGCACATTCAATATAATTAAGCACACTTCTTTTTAATAAGGGTAGAAAGCTGCTTATTTAATCAACCCTTCAGCTCCATCAAACAACTGCAACAGTAACAGGGACATGTGACGTGCATGAGCAAGAAAAAGGTCATCATCCTCTATTGTGTCTATCAACAAACCAAGATGGATCCAAAATAATTCTTTAAAAACGAAACCTTTGACATGAGGAATCCAGCAGCACAGGTTTGCATTTGCACTGGCTCTCTGGTCTGGCACTGCTATGCACAAGTAAAATGACTCCAGAAGAAAAAGTACAGACACAGCAGAAAAAACAAACCCCTTTTATAAGAGCTCCTGCTCTTTGAGGGGAAAAAAGGGAACGTGAAATGAGCCATTTTTTGATCCTGAGCCAAAAGTAACACTAAAGTCTGGTGAAGGTGGGGGCTGCACTATGGGCCGGCACTTGCACATTCCACACCGCCACACTTCCTGTCTGAGAAAAGCAGGTCGGCCCAGATCCATTCACTAGAATCAAACTGATTCAGCTCTTCCATTGACTAACAATACGACACCTCAAGTACACTGCATTGTTAGGTGCTAATATTTGCATGTCGATTTGCATACAGTCCCAACTGACCCCTCTATTTTCACTTGATTCTCCTTTGAGCGTTATGTTAAGTTGTTAGATTTTAAATGCATGCTCTTTCAATTATTAGTAGAAATGATGAAAATAGACATAGAGTGAATATACACTACCATTTAAAAGTGTGGGGACTTTTTAAGTCTGTTATTGTTACCAAAGCTGCATTAATTTGATCGAAAATCCTGAAATATTATTGTAAATTTAAATATGTGTTTTCTATGTTAATATATTTTAAAATGTAATTTATTCCTGTGATGCAAAGCTGAATTTTCAGCATCGTTACTCTAGTCTTTAGTGTCACGTGACCCTTCAGAAATCATTCAAATATGCTGATTTACTACTTAAGAAACATTTCTTATTATTATCAATGTTAAAAACAATTGCGCTGCTTAAACTTTTTGTGAAATCGTGGCACTTTTGTCAGGATTTTTGAAAGAATAGTTCAAAAGAACAGCATTTATTTGAAAAAAAGATCAAAAATGATATTTGTGATCAATTTAATGCACCCTGCTGAATTATTCAAGTATTCATTTCTTTAAAAAAAAATCTTTCTGACCCTAAACTTTTTAAAGGTAGTGTAGGTACCATGAATTTTACCTCAACACTCTCCAGTGAGGTGGAGCGTCTGAGCTTGGCTCTCCTCACACCGTTTGTTTCTACTTTGTCAGTCCCAAACTTTGGTGAATCTTCTGAGTCCGCTGTCAGCTCTAAGTCAGTCTTGTCTGGCCGTGATCGCCGCCCGTACCGCTTGGTTCCTTTCACATATTTAGGCTTCACCTCCTCTGGAACTGCTAGAAGTACAGGAAACGATGCTTTAGAGCGACAGATAATTAAAGTACAGTATGTTAGAAGTAGTCAAAATGAAGAAAGAACAGTTTTAATAGCAATAGTAGGTGATCTCACATCATTTGTTTTATGTCATAACCTTTTTCATAAAATGAGAAATATGTTTGAAAGGAAATGAAAACCTAAATGGAACATCTCCAAACCCAGGTTCAATGCTTGAACATCTGTTTTTCATCATGGCTTTCGGGTTTTCCATTTTTAAAGATAATTTTAAGCACTGAGCACTGAGATTTCACAACATACACTGATGTACCAGTCTCCCTAATGCATCTATGAAGAAAGACAAATGTTATTCTGGCTTTGGTTTAAAAACGACCTGCACAAAACGTTTCAGCATCTGTATTACTTATTAGGGCTCTACTGAACGGAGCCATAACAATCATTAGGCAGGTACTTGAAGGTATTATGAGCTATTATTGTGCATGACATCATGAATAAGCAGGAAGGCCTACGTTTTGTCTTCTTAAACATTTTAATAATAATAATAATGTTATCTTAAACAATGTCTTTAATCCAAATAAACTCACAGATGTTTAGTAACGGCATAAAAATGACACCAAACATCACCTAAATTTAAAATAAAGGTTGTTTTCTCTTTCTGTATTCTCATATTTGTGTTTAATCTTTCTAGTGACCCCAGCAAATGCAAAAGCAAATGATGCAAGACCTTTTCTTACATCAAACATCAATTTTCTTAAACATTTTTGCTTTTATCCAGTGGTTAATATAATTTTTAATGGAAGTATGGTTTAAATGTCAAAATACTTTCTAGGGCCATATATTAATAACTGAAAAACTCAACTCTAAAGATAAGCTGGAATTTGCTTGCTTTTTTAACTGTTTACATAAACCACAATGCTCTAAAAACACACTACTGCTCAAACGTTTGGGGTTGAAAATATTATTTTAAAGAATTTAATACTTTTTTTGGTAATAATACATTAAATCGGTCTAAAGTGGCAGTAAAGATTTTTACATTACAAAAGATTTCTTTATCAAATAAATGTTGTTCTTTTGTACTTTTTATTCATCAAAGCATCTTAAAAAATTATCACGGTTTCCACTGTTTTCAACATGATTATAATAACAAATGTTTATTTGGCAGCAAATCAGCATATTATAATGATTTCTGAAGGATCATGTGACACTGAAGATTGGAGTAATGATGCTGAAGATTCAGCTTTGCATCACAGGAATAAATTACATTTTAATATTAAATTAAATAGCATAAATTGTACTGATATTTCATGTTATTGCTGTTTTGCTGTATTTTTGATCAAATAAATGCAGCCTTGGAAAACAACAAAAACATTCAAAAATATTACGGACCCCAAACTTTTGAAAAGTAGTGTAACTAACCATAAATATACCAGGCTATTCATTAACAAATACAAATAATCATTTAGACAATAACACCCGGATGTGTTCAGTTCTTCAGAGTACTCAAGTTAGATCAACTACACATCATGTACCATCAACAAACCTTGAGTCCACAAGGTCCAGACTAGCAACAAAAAATCTTGACGATAAACACAGGCCTGGAAACTCTGATAAGCCTGGAGGCATATAAAGGTCATTTTCTTGTTGAGTACCTGGTTCAAGATAGCTGCTCTCCTCCTCTGAAGTACTAAAGTCCAAAGACCTTGACAGCACAGCCACAAAGCCCTCTTTGAACTCCTCAAAATTCACCTGCAAAAAGACATGATCTTAAGATCAATAATACAGCACTGGGATGAGAGGCACTCGGAAGCTCATGGAGGACAGCTTACCCTGGCATAATGTTGTGGTCCAAGCAGAGTGTCCAGCAGCAAGGGGAGATGGGCATCTAAGCTCAGCTTGTGGCATAAGGCAGTGAGCTCCTGTTTGTCGAGGTAACCGGTCCCCGTGGTGTCACAGCTGTCAAACTCAGCTTTCAACTGGGCCACATAGCGGTTCTGCTCCTCCTCATCCATCCCACCACATACTGCACAGCCAGCAAAGTCTGGGACATGAATGTAGAAGTCATAAACAAGGCTTGTGGTCAATTCTGCATTGACTTATGAGCACCAGACACTTCAGCCTACACAGAGAGTAATTGATTGAACTGATACACTTCATTTATCTGACAGTCTAATCACAACATATTTTTGCATGGAGTTTATGATGCATTTGCCAACTTAGGCAACTGTACATACACTACCATTTGAAAGTTTGGCGACTTTTTTTCAAGAAATAAATATTCAGAAAGAATGTATTAAATTTAAACACAAATGTAGCATTGTAATGGTACAAAATATTTACCAAATAAATGCTGTTCTTTTTTCCCCTTTTCTTAAATTATCATGGTTTCCACAAAAATAGTAAGCTGTTTTAAAAATTTATTAGAATAAGAAATGTTTCTTGAGCAGCAAATCATCATATTAGAATGATTTCATAAAGATCATGTGATCAAATTCAGCTTTGCGTCACAGGAATAAGTTAAATTATATAATATACATTGTAATAATAATATTTCACAGTATTACAGTTTACTGTACTTTTAATCAAGTAATAAATGCATTCTCGGGGAGCGTAACACTTCTTTCAAAAACATTCAAAAAACAAACTTTTTAATAATAGTGTAAAATTTAAACACTATACAGAAATATAAAGTAATCAAATTTTATGGCACTTTTAAAGGCTATGCATTTACTACTACTATTTTACTTCACATACTTTGTCTTTTTATACTCTAGTTACACCATTTTATTGTTTCTTCTGTTATGCTGCTGGTTTTATTGTTTAGAGGAGTCTTTGTTTTTGTAAAGAATACTATTGTATTGGTACAACTGGCACCAATGTTTTAGTGTTTTGAGCGATAAGAGCCTGAGCTTGTGACTTCTGATAACGGTGGAGGACAAAGCAAACTTACACTTAGACTTAAAATATCTCATACTTAAAAGAAAGTTACTTTAAAAACAATCAATCCACTAAGGAACTGGCTGAATGGTCACGACTTCAGAGATATAAACACCTCATTGATATTCAAATCAAAATGGGTCTTTTTTTAATTCCATGTAACATTTTCACGCACAAATTTCTGCGCGATTAAATCTTACATCAGTTATTTAACAATAACAGACAAAAAGAGAACTGCATTTTTGAATTAACCCAATAAAATCGATTTTTATCAAGCCTGCGGGTATCCCACAATGCAGCACGCGGGTTTGGTATACATTCACCATGGGAACGAGGACAAGACTAAAGTAAAACAAAAGAAAAAAATATTTCGACTGTGCTACTTTCCATTGTAAACATTCACTTTGAAAACCCCGTGACTCGTTAGAGATGCGCAGGCGATCAACTGAAGAAGAAACGGGTTAACGTGACATCAGTGAAATTTAAACCATCTTACCGTTGTAAACTCACACCGACTCCGTTCCCGTAAAAGTCACTTTATGTCCAACATCAGTTGAGTTTCCGAAAACATATGGTCATAAAGTGAACGACCAAAGGCGGAAAGATGCTTTGCCCTTTAAAACGGACATAAGTAACAGACTCTAGAGGAGTGTCCAGGCTAACGTTAGAGGGACAGACTCTCGCGCTCATCCGCCTGTGGTGCAGTGTCCGCGCGCGGCGGGGAGGTCCCAAGCGCTCCTGCTCGTTCAGAGATGCTCCATTCTGCAGCCCCTGCTGGTCAGGCGGTGGACTCAAACTAAACCCCCAGAGACAAAGTCTGGCATTGCATTGCATTACTTTGTTGCATTATATTGTGCCTACTGTAAGAGAAAATAAACATAACGGTGTAGGTGGAGCACTGTATTTTTATGCTTTGCTTTTAAAAGTTGCTTTAGGAGGGCAGATTAAAGAATCAGATGCACTTTTACATAAGAAGAAGAAACGTTTGTTTACGTTAGTCTCTCTTATGTTCAAGGGTCATTTAATTCATAGACTGTCTAAAAAAGGTCCACGCACACAGGACTTTTATTATAGCGCCACCCATCGGTAGACACATGCAATGTAGACGGCTTATTTTGAATCCAAAGGCTCGGCTTTTTAAAAGTTTTTTTTTTATTTTATTTTTTTTATAAACTGCTTAAATTAAAGCAAAGCACACGCTGTTCCAAACGTGTTTGTTCTGTGCAACACAAAAGGGATGTTAGGCCTAGTGACAGTCTCAGTCTCCATTCACTTTCATTATATAGACAAAAATGCAATGAAGTGAATGGTGACTAAAAGGTTGTCATCTGTAACAGCTGCTTTTGTGTTTCACATAAAAAAGTTTGGAACAACATTACAGTCAATAAATTATGACAATCGCTTTTTTTTGAAGGACCTAATCTATGTATTGTGAAAGTGCGCCAAAATGTCTTTAAAACTGTTTTGATAGTTTTGTCATTTATTGCAGTTTTAGAACAAAGAACATACCAGGGCAATAACATAAATGACATTAAAAAAAATACAAAAAATACAAAATAATTACAAATTATTCAAAGAATAGATTTAAGGCTTTAAAATAATTTACAGGTTTTTTTTTTTTTTTTTTTTTT
>SCHK01276404.1:0-11405 GCA_004124795.1 Poropuntius huangchuchieni
ACTATGAGATGGATAGTCTAAATGTTATTTAATTCAGATGGTCTACCTTTTATGTTTATGACAGCCTATATCAAAAAGTATATATTTTTAAATTTGATTGTTGGTACATTTTACCAGTATTTACCATACTTTCAAAACAAAAATTCAAATAAGTAAAATATGCTATATGAAAATAATTTAAGATTTTTTTTTCTCTCAGTAAAACACAAGATTTGGTTTTCAAAAAGCCTTTTTTCAAAAGGTACATCTGGAAAAAGGGGGGTCGTCTTATAATCAGGGTCGTCTTATATTCGGGTCAATACTGTATTTACAGTCAGTAGAATGTCTGTAGGAAAGTATATTTCCAGATATTAAGCAGACAGCCTATTAAAAGTCTAATGACCAATGAAGATATTTTGAAGAATGTGTATAACAAAAGAGTTGCCGGTAGCCATTGACTCCCATCGTTATTTTTTTCATACATCAACTTGACGGTGAATAAATAATGACAATTTAAATTTTTGGGGTGAACGATCCCTTTAATTATAACTTATGACTTGTTTAACCAAAAAATATTTGGGTGTTATCAGCACTCTTTAAATGACACTTCACTTATATTCATCCAATCTGTGTCACAGGTTGCTGGTGACCCTGATCCTCGCTCAGCGGCTTAAGGTCAAACAGTTAAGCCGTTTGGATTACCCATCATGTCATGAAGTTTAAGCACATGGAATGAACTGGCTCTTAAATGATCTACGCCACCTGTGAAGGACCACGCTTCTTACCTCCACAAATCACAGCCATGTAATCCTGTCAACGCCGATAAACTCACTAACAAACACTGCTAACCCGATCAGAGCAAAGCGGTGCTTAAACACCCGAAGCTCACTTCTGATTGGCTGCTCAGGTTATAATCAATCTGCTAACTCGTGCAGTGTGCCAACTGTGTCACTGTTGCTCATGAGATCAGGGCTGTTGCCGCATGATTGAGAATGTTCACTTTGATGCATCGTGTTCTGGCAAAGCATCTGCAGTACATAATGAAGAAAAGACTAGGGACAAGCTTTCAGATACCTTTTGCTAAAGTCAGGTTATGGTCTATGCGGCAGTCTCTTTAGACACAAATGATCAAACTGAAACAGCCAGTGAAAAAACGTACTGCAAAGCATGACACAGCTGTTTGAGTCAGATATCTGAATTTTCTTTTGAGACATGCAATAGAAAATGTCCTTGAAGACTTTTTTGGTTTAACTTAGAAAAATCATTTTACTGTCTGCAGGCATTAGTGTCGTTCCTTTTCTACAATATATTTTTGTGTCCACATTATATCTAATGGATTAAATATTAAATTCATATTTTTAAAGGATGGAAATCATACTGAATCATTTTAAATCATTTTACTACTTTGGTTTTTGAGCAGATGTTGGGAATGACATGGTTTTTGGTAGAAAAACAACAGCATTAACATTAGTAGCAATTCTGTGATTTTTTGGGGTGCCATTAGTTGGCAAAATTCAGGCTTCTGAAATTTTTTGGCAAAAAAAATGCCATAAAACATGAAAACAGGAAAAATATGCCAGAAATATGAACAAACCACAACTTCAACAGATTGTGCAACAGAAATTTTAACATGGGAAAAGGCTTAGAAAATTACCCAAGCCAAATCATATTTAATCTAAATAGAGTCTGATGGTGCTTGTACATTTAAAAAAAAAAAAGAAGGAAATCATACATCACAGTTTCACCACTAACTGAATACAAGGGGTGAATTTTAATTCATTTTAGAACTTTGGTTTGAGCAGATGTTGGAAATCACATGGTTTTGGTGAGAAAACAACATCTGTGATTTTTTGGCTGATATTTTTTGGCATATTTTAAGGTGTTGAAATTTGTTGGCAAAAAAAATGCCATAAAACATGACAATAGGGAGAGAAAATGTGCCCATAAATTATGAACTGAACTGCAACATATCTACCTACTGAGCTGACAAAATCTGTTCTAACCAACAAAATTATATTTTACTCATTTAAATTCACTTAACATTCACTCGAATGTGATAGATATCAATGAGGCCTATAAAATTAACATACGATTTAAATATTCTACATCCTACTCAACTAAAAATATCCCGAAAATGCCACAGTGGGACAAAATGAAGATGGCCACAAATAACTTTTAAACCTCTAGGGGGGTCATGGCACTCCATATAGTATAATAACAGAATAAAAAGTTCCTGGCATCCGAGCTGTACGTCCAGGCAGAGTAAAGTCAGCCATTCTTGTGCCATTGTCTTTCACTGTGAGAGTGTAAATTGATCCAAACACACAATACCGTCCAGAAAATACACTGACACTTCAAAGGGCCGGGCTCTCGGAGGCCAAAGAGCCATTTCACACCTAATCAAGTCAGCCCTTAATCCGGGCTGGGCCTGTGCAGATAACACACTTTGAAGTAAGGAGGTCCACTGACGGGAAAACTCGCAAGTCTGAAAAAAGGATTCCTTCATTCAGGCTCATACGTGCTTATTCCGCTTTGCTTCATGGTTCAAGTTTGTCAGGCTCTGCAGTGTCATTATTCAAATGCTCCTTTTTCTTCCGATTCAAACTGCTCTAAACAAAACTGCAGTTTAATTTTAGCCTTGTTTACACCAGGTATTACCATCAGTCACGGGTGATCTAATTACACTGGTCAGCCAATCTAACATGCTTCTCAAACGTGTCTCCTGTGACCACTTGTGACTGGATTATGTCGTAGGGGAAGGTCTTTCATTTCATCACTACATACATCATTTATGTCAGTATGTAATTGTGTTTTTTTTAAGAAATGTATACATTAATTCAGCAAGGATGCATTAGATTGATCAAAAGTGACTGTAAGCACATTTACATTGATACAAAAAATAAATAAAATAAATACCGTGGATTTGAACTTTCTACAATCCAAGAATCCTGAAAAAATATGACTTTTTTTTTTAACACCAAATAAGAATTCTGAAAGATTTCTGAAGGATCATGTGACATTGAAGACTGGAGTAATGACTGCTGAAATTTAGCTTTGCCATCACAGGAATAAATTATATTTTAAAATACATTTAAATATATTAAAATAGAAAAAGTTCTAATAATATTTCACAATATTACTGTTTTTACTGTATTTTTAGCTCTCTTAAGCATAAGACTTTCAAAAACATCCGACAAACTCCAAAACTTTTGAACTATATTGTATATAATTTTTTTGGTGTAAACAGATTTTTAGGATGTTACAGTTGACTAACTGTGATGCAAATTTTAATTTGGATCAAACTGCTACAAAATATATCACAGTACCCTGATTTAAGTTTTTTTCCGTTTCTTATCAGAACATCAAAGCTAAAACATTAATACGAGATATAAATGACGGCTAATAAATGGTTCAATCTTTATGAGCCAGACGTGCCATCATTTCGAGTCATTTCAAACTAATTTTCAGTTTAAAACTTCAGCAGTAAACATCTAGTAAATAGCTGAAAGGTTGATAAACTCCAGGCATAATTTTCTAAATACACATTAATGATGTTTAATATGCAGATTGTGTGGTTAAATCAGAGGAGAGTTGAGTCTCCATTAAAATCAATGGGACCATCTGCAACCCATCAGCGATTTTACACCCTCTAATGTGGTTCAAATTGAACTGTGGCACTGGACATTCAGACTTCCAACACCAGCGAATCAATAAAAGGCAGTCGTGCCGTGAAGGATTGCACAGATAGCATCTGTGACAAACTCTTGTTCGGATTCCAGCTGTGCACTGCTCTCAAGCCCTTAATACAGTACCACAAATTTTGCAACATATGCGTGCTATACACAGAAGCCCTGTATATGGCACATAAATAGCATGAGCAATGCATCCGAGGAGTTTGATAAGCCTTAAATGTCTTCTAAGACTAAGTATCTCAGGTGAAGGTCGTGTAGCAAACAGGTATCTATAAAGCGCAGTGAATGGGGCCAGATTTCAAGGGCTTACCCTGTAATTCTCAAGGTTAACATAGGCGTTCTCCTGTTATCTGGACCACATTAATCATTATATGAGTTGTGAGCTATATTAGGAGAATCATTGTGTGCTTGAACATATTCGCAGGGGTATAAAAGCAGATTTTTTTTATTCTCTTTATGAATAAGAGTGGCAAATACAACTATTGGATTAAGTTTTGTGAGAATCACATAAAAGGCCAGAATATTTATGTATAGGAATAATGGTTAAAAAACATATTTTGAAGTTATTTACATATTACAGATTCAGCACAAATGTCTGGATTATGAGCACTTATCGGCATGGTGTTTGGGTGTTCACATACGTTTGGCCATATTAGAGCACATTAGAGGGTGTAAAATCTCTGGTGGATTGCAGATGGTACCATTAATTTTAATGAACACTCGCTCTCTTCTGATTAAGCCTCACAATTTGCATATTAAACATCCTTAATATATACAGTATTTACATACAGACAGATAGTTTAACACCTGAATACATCAAAGTTTTTTACAAATCGATTATGTCAATGCTTCAGTGGCTCACTCATAAATAAAGCCAACTGTAGTATTTCTGAATGAATCTGTGTTGTTGAACAAATCAGTTGATTCATTTGTCACTGTTGTATCATTTTAAACAGTCACTGAAACTGTCAATGAACATACAGCATAAACAAAGTGTGTGAGATTTGCTTACTTACTTTTTTAATTAGCCTTGCCATTATTTGTTCGTTATTTGAGCTCACGCATTTGATGCGCTCTTGCATATAATGCGCTCTGGACTTTTACCATAAAAATAACTCCATAGAAGCCGCCTCAAACGAAGAAAGTTGGGAGGAAACGGCCCTGATACACATATATGAGCTCTATTTGTAATGTGTCAGTAGGTGTGTGAGAGTCAAACACAACAACCGCAGAGAAAAGTGAGTGAAAACTTAACAGAGTTGGCAAATACGTCCTGAATGGCTAAAGTGTTACAGAACAGATGAATAAATAGCAAAGACTTTTCAGGAAATAACAATACAGAAAGGCTTATTCACAGAAGAAAGGCAATGAATTGCACGGAAATGTGTGTGCTCTTTGAGAGTGGTCTATGTAATAACCTTAACCCAGAAAAAAAAAAAACATCAAAAGCATGCCGTCTGAGGCCTAACAGCCCACACGTAAAGATTCGCTTTACAGAAGAGGTAAATATTTCAACAGAGCCACTTCATGTGCCATCCTCTGGCAATCTATAATAGATAAAGCATTTCATTTCACCAGGCCGCTTTTAAAAAATAGGAAATTATACAACAGCAAATAATGCTTTTCCCAGAGTGTTGTGATTACACTTGAAATTTTCAAAAAAGGACAGTGCAATCTGCACAAGGAATAATGCATTTTGGTTTCCCCTTTGAGACCAGGCTTACAATTCCAGCCTGTCTGTAATCATGAGAAATCATTACTCTCTGCTGAGATCAATGCCAAAGAGAAAGCCGTCTGCCGCTGTGGCGTGCGGCACCCGGCCATTTTGAAACAACCTAGGGGTAACGCTAGCTGCCTGAATATAAATAGAGCAACCTCAAAAATCGTTAGACCTCCAGACCTTTAGTGGTCATGCAAAATTCAAACCGTCAAGATGGAAAAAGAAAAAGAAAGATATGCTGAGACTTTTCCCCCTCTGGCAATAATGTTACTTTCAACTTTCATCACCTTTTAAGATCTGCCATCAAAAACCGACCCCGTTTTTCCCCCCTCTTCACATCTCCAGACTTGCTTCTCAAGAGTTACAAGGGGAGAAAAATACAGCAATTAGTGGAGATCCGGGGCAGGACCAGAGACGGCAGAGCAGGGACGATTAAGCTGCGGGAGTTTGGGAGTGGGTGGAGGGGCTCCGGTTAAAACTTTTCTGGGTTTAAATTGAAATTAGATTGATATATTTCATTCCCCTGCCATGCCAACAAAGTAAGATGCCATCGCTGGTGCAATTTCCTCTCAGATGCTTTGATTGCCGCCCATGTCAGGCCATCCTTCAAAGAGCTTTCTCTTGATGGACTCCCTCGACTCAAGTCTGTCTTTAGAAGAAAAAAAAAAAAAAAAACCGATTCATGAACCGCGCAGAGACCGCTTGAAGGTCTGCTCTAGTTTCTTCAATCATTCTGGTTGTGCGTTCTAACAAGTGCGGTGTGTACTCTTACACGGTTAAATAAAAAACAACTAACGTCCAATATGCTGCCTGGGGTTCAAAAGAACACAAAATTCAATCTAGCAACAGAAAATATCATTGTGTACACACCCTCAAGTCATTCCAAACCCATATGAGAGGTCTTGACGAAGGTAGCCATGTCAGATTCGTGAATGAATCGCTCTTTTGAATTAATTCGTTGACCCAGATCACAAAAACGATCGGATTGATTCTTTTACAAATATGAGCAGTTAACAACTCACTGGAGAATATGATCAATAAATAATGACTTCGTTTTTATGTCTTCTGAATTATATGGCTTCAGGAGACTAGCACACAAGATTTATAGGTTACTTTTATGGTGCTTTTGCAAGTTTGAAAGCTCCAGATGCTATTCATTGTAATTGCATGGACTACAATACTATTCATATACACTAGTCAAAATGTTACATTTCTGTTTTTGTGTTCCACCAAACAAAAAAGTGTTTGGAAGAGCATGCAGGTCAGAAAATAATGGCAATTTTCATTTTAAAAGCAGCTTAAAAGTCTTGATTAAGAAGGTAGAAAAAAAAAAAAAAAATTGAAAACAACAGAAACACATCCGGAGCACTTTTACGGCTCTCCTAAAAATAAAAGCAATTCATTATGTGTCCCAAAAAGCAAGAAGTTTGAAAAAACACAGAGGAGGACAGCACTACTTATTAAAATGCCTCAGGGGACTCTGGTTTCCAATATTTGAGGCGTTTTTTTTGCCTAGGAGTGCATTGTTATTTTTGACAAATAGAACTACGAGAAAGCTTCTGACAGAGGGGAAATATTACACAAAGAAACAAATCAATGCATTCAAGTGCAAAATAATCAGAATTTCTTGAAAAAGTGCTGGGGGGTAATTGCGGAGGAAACAGTATGCAACTTTCGGTGTTAAATGAGCTTTGAAGATCCAAATGTCAGCTGTACCATCTGACAGTGCCGAATAAGATCACTAGCTATTAGAAAACCAGCAGAGGTGAGGGGCTGATGTATGGTTGGAATCAAAAACCAGGTCCATTTTTTAAAAACAATATTGAAACTGAATGATTTTTATGAGCTCCATTTATGGTACTAGGTTATCTGTATGTGGACGAATGCTGCACTAAAATACTTTTGACAGCGTTTCCAGCAGTGCTACTGTATTTACAGCGCTGTGGCAAAAGAAATGACACTTGAGCTAAGTTGTGAGTTTTAGCTTGCAGTTTGAAGCATTGACTGTGATGGGGAGAAAGACCAGGTACTGTAAAATAATAACAACAAATTATTCTATTGGCTCATTCTCACTGGTTTAACACAATCAGTTTGTTTAAATTAATCTGTTATAAAGACTAAAGAATCAGATCTGAACATATGTGTTATCAGTCTGAATCTGCATCACAGCTCACTGGGAATAGAAGAATCATATATTTAGAAGATTACCATTGTTTTTTAATAGATAAACAGAAAGTCAGAAACATACACTGTTATAGTTTGGGGTTGGTGATATTTTTCAAATGCTTTTAAGTTATTATTATATTTTAAACTAACTTCTACAACATACAGAAATCATTCTGATAGGCTAACAAATTTTCAAAACAGTTATGCTGCTTAACGTTTGTGTATTTTTTTCATGATATTTCTCCAGGATTCTTTGATGAATAGAAAATTCAAAAGAACTATAAACATCCTTACTTTAATAAATAAATAAATAAACTGACAACAAACCTTTGAATGATAATTTATCGGTTATTATCGGTTATATATCGGTGTTATCGGTGTAGAGACTCACTGCACTCACTGAATAAAAGAATCCATTATTCTGAATGCTTATTTAGTAAAATGAATTATTAGTATGCCATTACAAGGGTGCAAAGACGAGCCACATTACATGAGGTAAATCTGAATAGACTGTGTTTGAAAATTACCTATAGAAATTCCTTTAAAACAGTCATTGTATAATTCACAAACTAAGCATGCATGCCTTCAAGTGTCAAAACAGTTCATTCAAATGAAAACAACAGGGCATATGAAATATCCAGCACTCAGACAGGTGCTAGTTTTTCGAGCTGATGGAATGTGTGAGGACGTGAAGTTCATGTCACTTCATTTCCTTGTTCCCCACTTCTGCGTGAGACATTGACATTCTGCTCACAAGCTTCCAACAGTGGTTCACATCAACACTGAGTAGTGTCACACTTTTTTTCCCCAACCAGTATGCTGAGAGAAAGACTTTGGGGTGAAGATTATGTAGTAGATTGTATAAAAACCTACAAACTGAAACAAAGGGCCAGGACTGTGCTTCTCTGCCTCTTTGCTGTTGGTCGATTTAACTGAGTGTTTAGGAAAGTGGTGTTCAGGAACGCTGTTTGGGGGCGGAATGCACCTGTGTGCTGACGGAGGTAGAACAGGGACATTTTTCCAGACGTGGCTGACAGCCACAGCTGCCTTCCAGATGTTTATACATCTGATTACTGCATAAATGAAGTATCTGCTCCAATTAGCCACAGTTTGCCATTGTCATTTGTAGTTTCAGAGGATTCTAGCTTTTTTCATCACCCCCATGTGCACTTTCTCCTCCTGACCCTGTCTGCCTATGTTTTTCTCTGCCTTTTTCTGTATGTATACAGGTGCAGGAATTGAACTGAACACATTTAAAGAAATAGTGTGGACAAAAATGAAAATTGTGTAGTTATTTTACCCATGGAACACTAAAGACAAAACATAAAAGTACCATAAATTTGGTCCATATGACTCACAAACAAATGACTTTAATGTGTCAGTTCTTTTAAATTAATTGTATAAAAACCTTCAAAAATCAGTCTTAAACATATAGATTTGAATCAATGTAAACACTCACTGCAAACATGACTCTTATGAGAGACATCTTTTAAATCAATTGGTTAAAAGATCCAAAAATCAGCCTTGAACATGTGAGGTATTGTTCTGAATCAGTCTAACAAAATTGGTTAAAAAACATCAACATTTTTTGAATCAGGGTGAATAGATAGAAGCCTGTTCTTTAAAATGCACTATTTACTGTAAAAAAAAAAAAAAAAAAAAAATTAATCAAAGTCTTAAACATATGGATTTGAATCAGCATTAATTCTGAATGAGTGGTGGTCTGATTGGCTAAAAAGACTCAAAAATCTTAAACATACAAAACATTGATTTGAATCATTGTAACAGCTCACTGCAAAACATATTATTCTTAAGACCAAGAACTTTCAAATAAATTTGGTTAACAAAGTGAAAAATCAGCCTTGAGTTATCGGTCAGAATCAGTGAAAAAATGATTCTTCTGGGACAGATTTTGTATATGAATTGGTTAAAATGACTCAAAATATCTGTGACCAGATGATTCTTGTGAGCTGTTTCAAAATCTTTTCAATTCAAACAATAGCTTTGAAGGCAGCTTAAATTTAAGTCTACATTCACGGTTTATCTTCCTCACACCAATCTATTAAATGACGCTATCATTTTTGGTGCTTTTATTTTATTTATTTATTAGTTCGTTCCTTTCAGAGTTTGACACACATAGCCACTATGAACCTAAAAAATGGTCAAAAATGTCTTCTTTTTTTGTACAACAGAAAAAAATAACACTACGTAGGTTTAGAACGACATGAGGGTGTGTAAATAATGGCAGAATTTCATTTCTGGCTGAACTATTCCTTTAATAAAACACCAGAGACCAAGCGTTCAGAGAGGCGAGAAAGGACAGCTCATTCCACCGCTAACTGGGAATGTCCGTGGCAGGGATTGTGTGCATGTCCAAGCATGTGAAATTACACCACCTCCCCAACCACCCGTCTCCGTGACCCGCCTGAACTCGGCCTGATCTACTCCGCTACCAGCAGAAAAGCCCCACATCCTCATCAAAAACCGCTGGAGGCCGCAGATGATGAATAGGGGCGCTGGATCTATTAATTCTCTGTAACAGTTCCTTTCTATCTCTTCAGATTCCCAGCGCTCCCGGCACGCTTAGCGGTGAAAGACGACATGCTAAGCTAACGCTCTCGATGCCGCAAAGCAGCTTTGACTGTAATCAGGGAATACAATATGTCACTTTTTCAACACCATGTATGTAAGCCACCGAGAACAAATATGAAAATACGTTTACTGGCAGATTTATCGGAATGGAAGCGATTGTGTTTTTGTGTTCTCAACACAAGGACAGCTCAGTACCGTACCGTCCTGTCCTCTCCGCCTCTACCACCGACCTTAACGAAATACATTAAGAGGCTGATGACCATAAAGACGATGTGTCATCAAATATCTTCTTTCCTTTTACTGCAGATGTCAGCCTGCCTCCTACTGTGTCTTTATCAGGATGCTCAAAGACTTAGTAACACCATCTGCTATTTGAAATATCTCTTTTCATTGCAATAGCCTTGCATAGACAAAGACAGACTTACGTAAAGCTTGTGATGTTCACCGAGTATTGTTCAAAGTATCTTCTCTGAGGACAGCGAGCAAATGAGGATACGGCGGTAACAGTGTTCTTTCAATTATTCATTATCAGATACGTTTCACATAGTCTAATCAGTTGGTTTTACAAATAATAGCACTAAATTAAATTAAAACAAAGTGCTTTTCTGTTTCATATGCTTAGAGGATTGAAAATAATGAATACAAGATCTGAAGCCACTTGTTTATAAAGCAGTACCGCTACCTACCAACAAGCGCAAAAAGTCATCCCTGAGAACTGATTAAACCATTTTTAAGAAGGAGGAACCTGCTGCCTGAAAAGCAAAACCTGGAAACTTGCCACTTTGAAGCAATCAACGCTGTGCCACTGTAACTGCAATTTTACAAAGTGGACTGTTTAATAATGATGCCAGAAAAACACGGTTCACGTTATTAAATAGCTGTCGCATTTGTGGTGAACAGCATTATCAAAACCTCATAGTGTTGTATGAGAAATTTTACACAGTGTGCTACAGGCTATAAATTATTGTTTACAAAAGATACAGCGTGTCTGTAACGATAGACAGACAGACAGACAGATCATATTTATATTAACATTTATAGAAATATAGAAATAATAATTTCAATATTAATATAATGTATTATATTTATAGTTTTAATTGTTTTTCATTAAAATGAAAATCACTAATTTTAGTTACATTATACTTTACCAAAATACTTTTTTCAAATATGTTGTTTTATATAAAAACCATAAAAACCAACTATACATATTAACATATTTTAATGATTAGAATTTTTGTTATATATATATATATATA
>SCHK01276428.1:0-10440 GCA_004124795.1 Poropuntius huangchuchieni
TCTAATATATTGTTTTATTATTGTAAATGTTCTACTTGTGCCTGATTTTTACACTTAAATACTGCATTTGGGTTTAATTCAATTTTGAATTGTTAAAAATGTGGTGCTGTTTATATATAAATGTATATGTCATTATTTACAGAAGTAAATAAGCCATTTTTGCTATAAAAGAGCTAGTAGGTTTCATTAAATGGGGGAGATCTTAAATTTATAGCATTTTTTATAGTGTATTAAACACTTTTATTTCAAAAGATCAAGGGAAGCTCTCTTTAAAGACAAAATGTACTAAGTCTAGCAGAACATACTGTACAGAATTAAGAGAAAATATAAAAAAGATCTCTAAAGTGAACAAAACAAGCCAGCCAAAAATCACAGCGGGACACAAAATGCCCTATTAAAGTGTGAATATATGCTACGAGAGATTCCTTCCATCACAGAACCACTGAACTGGCCAAGTCCTCACAGATTAGACAGGTGACAGGATATTTGAAACCGAGTCAGCTTGTCAGTCATTTTGTCCGATGATAGCAGCAGCCAAAGTCATGATTAACAGACACGCTTCACATCTCTTTGCTGTCAATCAGACTTTTTCCTGTCTGTCAGTTTTCCTAAAAACACTTCATGCAGATATGGTACCATTTTGTTTGGCAGACATCTGTGTCACAGCCAGGGATTTTAAAAAGAAGATTTGGCTAATAATGTTATTTTTGTGCATTTCCAGTTTCCAGTGCAACTGTGTCACCGGATACTTTGGAACGCTTTGCAACCAGGACGTAAATGAATGTGAAGCTTCCCCCTGCCTCCATGACTCTGTGTGTATCAACAAACCTGGAGGATTCATATGTGTCTGCCGCACTGGCTTCTCAGGTACGCCCCCCTCGGCCAGAGCCCGAGACACAAAATCAATGAGAGAAACCAGGGCTTATCGTGTCTACACGGGCTGCGTTCCCCGGCCTGACAGATTCTCAGTGGAAAGAACACACAAATAGCTCATCAGCACATTTACCACTTTAATTAGATCGCACACTCCCACAAATATCTACACACACACACACACTCAAATGCACAGATTCACCTTGAGTTAACTAAACACCTCCTCCTCATCCTCTGCATTTTAATCAAGTACTTCCTCGTCTCCTCAGTCCTTTTTCTTTTCACTATTTTCCTCTTTCCCCAGGGTGATCTCATCCTTATTCGTGGGCATTAATTCATTTTTGTATGTTTGGCACTGCAATTGTACAATGTCAATATATTGAAAGCATCTAAAGTGTAAACACTTCATAAACATACAATCTTTACAAATATAAAAAAGATAAAAAGCCTTTTAAATAACAAATATACTTGTGAATTAAATCCAGGTGAGATTAATAAAAATAAAGTTTGTACTCTCTATATACAGTACTGTAAATAGTTGTAACCTGAAATTGTTACCTTAAAGAGATACTGTATTTCTTAATGACATATCCCTTAAATTTATATGTGTTTGTGTAACCTAATTTGTTTAGTTTGATTCAGTGATTTTAAATATTATTTTGGCTTTAATAATGTTACTATTTTTTGAATAAAATCATTTCATTTAGATGTTTAGCCATTTATTTTCTAGATAATTTGTTTTTAAGTAAATGTGCTAATTTAATTAACATACACTACCATTGAAATGCTGGAGGTCAGCAAGCATTTGTAATTAAGAAATTAACACTTGTATTCAGCAAGGATGCATTAAGGGACCAAATCAGCATATTAGAATAATTTCTGAAGGATCAAGTGGCACTGAAGACTGGGGTAATGATGCTGAAAATTCAGTTTTACCGTCACAGGAATAAATCGTATTTTAAAATGCATTCAATTAGAAAAGCTATTTTAATTTGTAATAATATTTTACAGTAGTTCTGTTTTACTGTACTTTTAATCAAATAAATAAAGGTTTGATGAAATTTCCAGACCTTAAACTTTTAAAAGGTATTATAAAAGCTCAACAAGTGTGAAATATAAGCAAAACAACATCAATATATTTAATTTGTGATATCTCAGTCTTTGTATTCTCTCAGTCATATTTATATATTTTTTTATATATATAAATGAAATAATCAACCAGTAGCAAATATTTGTAAACAATTGCACCTTTTTCTTACTTGTGCATACAAGATTTTACACTTTTGATGCATCAATACATTGACATTGTACATGTTGTATGTGTGCTAGAACCTCAGGTTACGTGCAAAGACCTAATAATACTAAGGCCATTACAATGCTAGCCCACTTATCAATGCTGTTTTTTTTTTTTATAAGTGTAATCTCAATCGCCATCAGCCGGCTTGAAGATTAATTTCATTTGTCTTTTGTACTGTATCATCAATTTATCCTCATCCTGCTGAGGGGAAAGAAGGAAATCTCAGAGGCACGGTAACTCCTGGGAGAGCTCAGCCTGACACACAGGCCCTAATTCCCACAGAAACCTCTTTTATTATCAGGCCCCACTCTGCCTTGCACCAGTCATTACTTTCCTCTCAGCTCTGAGCTCATCTGAGGAATCGGACGCGTCCCCTGAGAGCTCAGGCTGGAGGATATATTCTGGATTGGTTCAACCAACTGGGGCTCAGAGGAAATATTTGCCCTAATAAGACATGTAACGGCATCACAACTTCTCGAGAAGGCGAAATCAAAGATACAAAAGGCAATATGCGGCAACCTGCCATCCGACGTGTCTCTGGCTGATCCGCGGCAGAATGATTTTTAAATTGAAATGGTGTGTTGCTCAGGCACACCATATTATGTGCCTCGTTCGGTGAAATTATGTTATTTGTGATTTTGCTTGGATCTAGTAAGTGTCTCCTTTATTATGATCGGCAGCTTTGCATGAAAAAGGCAGAGAAAGTTGATACAATGTCTGTCCGTTATATTATTTGATGATGTAGCATCTAAAGCTGCACGATAGCTGTTCATTCGTATCGCTTTAGATGCAATTTAGATGTACAGCATATATGAAGATTATGCAGTTGCCCCATGTAGAGGACTATGAGTGCAATATTAATAAATTTTTCATAATTCAAATCTGTCAAAATGTTTTTCTACAAATAAAACATGAAATGTGTCAATTTATTTTAAATGTTATTATTAATGACAGTTATTTTTTACATGACACAAATATACATATGTATAAGTTATGTTTTAATAATATGTTATTTATTTGGAATATTTTATGACTGAGAGATGAATTTTTTTTAAATGGTAAAACAAGCATTTTAATTTAAATTCTATTGATTGAAATGAATCAATATTTAAAATATAAAGGTTAATATGCAGCGGTTATGGTTTTTGATAATTGTTTAGCTGATTGCTTTAGCTTGTTAGAGATTTCCAACTCTTTCTCTCCTATTTTATCTTCTGTGTAGTGTTTATTTTTTTCTTTTTCAGACCTTTTTTTTCTTCAATGGCTTTCTTTGCGTTGCTCTAGTTCTCTCTTCTTCTTTTTTTTGGTCTCTTGGATAGGAAATCTGATAACTCGCTGTGGGTTTGAGAAGTTCCTGCAGAGAGGAGTAATTGAAGAGTGGAGGAGAAGATTATGGTTTTTTTTTCTCTCCTCTCAGATGAGTACAGTGAGCACCCTTAAGAAAGCCAACATTAGGATTAACCCAACAGCTTTATAATCTCTCCCCTGCTTGGCTTCTCATATTCTACAAAGTCTGATAGGACGGCGCATTATTTGTCAAATCAGACAAGGAAATGCCGATTAAGAGGGTTTTGTATAATCTCATTAGGAGCGCTGACAGTGTAAATGTATTGTCTATGAAGCGAGGCTGGTGTGCACTTCCTTACAATATACAGTCTTGATAGTGTCGTACGAAGCAGCGAGATATGAAGTACTTGATTGATGGCTGACTACAAACAGCATGTCATGACTGAATATCAAAACCCGGTTCGTGTTTTGGGGTTAATAAGATTTTTACAGTTAATTCATACCCAGTCGATACACTGTTGTGTTTGCGGATGACTATCCGCGGGGAAATAAATTCATTACGGCTTAACCAGGAGGTCAATATGAAGGGAATTAACAACGGTCCGTGAATGAGCAATTGGGAAAAACACTTTAATTAGAAGATGTTAATGATCTGCCTCATTGTTATGTTTTAGTTCCTTTTATTTATCCACGTTGCCTTCGAGACACACCAAAACACTTCAGCGTGAAGAACAGCGCCGAGTAAGAAAGGTTGAAAACTTCTTTAGTGAGAAACACCACGGGTACTTGTTTGTTTTCTCAGTGGCTGTGTATTGAGCAGTGAGTAATTGAAATAAAGCTTTAATTTATTGTCAGAGCATGACCCGAACTGCGACTGATGGCGTCGCTTTCGCCCGAAGTGACTGAATTATTTGTGTAGTCAAGCGTGAATTAAGTTTACATTCCTGTAATATCAGCATATGATTCATAATGTTTAAAAGATCACTTCTGCTCTTTATTTAGATGTCTCGGGGCTTTTGGAAATGCTTCCATTTGTTTGTGTAGTTACAGGGAGGAAGAATAATGGCTGTCTGCTCTTTAGTATCGGAGCTCTTTGGCTCTCGTTTTTATCTCCGTCATTTGTCAACCTGTCCCTGGGTGTCTACGGAGTCTTACTCGCCTCTGGATTTTACAGGCTCTTCTCAACTTATTGAATTTACAGCTTTTTTCCAGGTAAATTATGACCTATTAGGGTGTTTGTTACCGAACCTTTTTGTAGTGGATTTTACGTCATTCAACTTGGTCATAAATCCAGGTTAGAGAATAATGCACTCTGTACCCAGTGACATAGAAACGCTTGACTACACGTTTAGAAATACACAAATTAGAAATATCCTTCAAATTGAAATGCAAATACCTGAAATGACCACTAATGGTGCTAAAACACTAAACCATTGAACACCTCCATTTGTACTACTATTTGAGACAAATCAAGAGAAAAAATGACACAATAAAATTAAATGTTAATTTAAATTGTTTGAAATAAGACTTACCGTTTTTTTTATTTTTTGAGAACTGTGCAAATACTATATAAATACAAAAATAAATTGTTTATACTTTTTTTTTATGACTAATGAAATACAGTGTTAACAATGACAAGATCCTTGAATTCCTCACGAAATGGTTATAGATGTTTTATTTCATATTTCAAATCAAATTTTAAATTAGAATTATGGTGTGGCATAAGCAACTATATTTCTGCTAGTTGATAGCTTATATTGATAGAACATTGAGGTTGATAGAACATTCTTTAAAAATGTGCTTTTTAACCTTATTAAAGATTTTATTAACTGTTAAAGCCATTGCACACTAAGTCCGAAATTTTCGCATGTTGAAAAATAAATATGTTGTGACAATCGCTTTTACACACTGCCTCCGAAACTTTCGTCCGTCATAATTTTTTTTTTTTTTTTTTTTTTTTTTTGTGCATCTGTAACAAGAATTTTGATGGGAAAGGATGATGAATGCATAAACTACGAAAATTTTGGAGTGTGCAAGGACCTTTAGCCACATCTTAACTTAAGGCTAATTAACTTAAGCCGCGTCTGTACTAAGAAATT
The DNA here is from genome assembly GCA_004124795.1 of Poropuntius huangchuchieni. Classification (NCBI taxonomy): domain Eukaryota; kingdom Metazoa; phylum Chordata; class Actinopteri; order Cypriniformes; family Cyprinidae; genus Poropuntius; species Poropuntius huangchuchieni. The sequence goes on from SCHK01276428.1 coordinate 5,557, forward strand.
TAATCTTTTTTTCTCAGCATTTTGGTTTGGGTTTTTGCAAAAACGTACCACATTGTTCTTATACACGTACCTTTATTAATTTTTTTTTAACTGAGATCCGAGATCACCTTGATTTCCAAGAATTTCTAAATACTGAATGTAATGTATTTATATATGGTGTTGATTTTTTTCTTCCTAAAGGTAAATGGTGCGAGCTGAACGTTGATGAGTGCAAATCTAATCCATGCCGAAACAACGGGAGGTGCATCGACGGTCTAAATGGTTACCAGTGTTTGTGCTTCAGAGGTTTCATGGGCTATCACTGTGAGAGAAACATTGATGAGTGCTCATCCAACCCCTGTGTTCATGGGAGGTACATTAACCTTGCTGAGCTGTAACGATGTGTATTTCAAGCTCTGTGATTGAGAGCTTTGTAAATGGCCATCACACCCATTCTCAAAGAGACGGTACCTGTGAGTCTTTTAAAACACTAAATGGGTTCGCAATCCTTCTTGCCAACTCACTCTCAATTAGCTGTTTGGCAGTGTGGTACTCAGTAAACACAACATAATTAGTCATTACCAGCTGTTTCTTGCTCTTTAAGCATCTAACCAAGTTACAGTAATAACTTGATTTTACATGAAGTGCTAATGCCTTAAATAGTCACAGTTTGGTAACAGATTTGTCCCTCGGGAACAGTACTTGGGGAAACATCTCCGCTCTGTCATTTTGAATTGTTTATATGTTTTAGACTGCATGTTGTCAATGTAATAATAAGGGTTATAACAGGACTCAACAATAAGAATAGTTTTTCTACTGTCCAGGAAAATAACTAATTTCTGGAAATTTTGCTATAATCCAGCTTAACAACTAGGTCAAACAAAATGCTGATATTATCTATAAATATTTAAGCGTACTTATACCTCCAGCACAATCAAGAATAAATCTCAGATGACTGATTAATTAGATATATTATCACTACTACTACTACTACTACTACTACTACTAACTATTTACTCTAAGTTGTTTACTTGATAATAACTAATTTTCATTTGAAAATATTATAAAATGTTATTTATTTCAATGATAGCAAGGCTGAATTTTATTCCAATCTTACTCCTGTCTTCAATGTCATAAGATATTTCAGAAAATATTCTAATATGCTGATTTGATGCTCAGAAACATTTCTTATGGGCATGAAATCATTCCAATGATTCCAAATCATTGCAAACTTTTGTCTGTCAGTGTGTACATCAAGTTATAATAATACACAATACATCAGGCAAACCAAAGGTTTTCATTTGCAAGGCATGAAAACACACATGTGATCTATAAATGTCTACGCTGGCTTGTCAAAACACTCACACTGGCCCTGGGCCATCTTTATTGTCGAGCCCTGTAAAATCTAGAAATGAAAGGGGACACAGTTCATGCAGATAAACATGCTCAGGTTTATAAATAGATGCATCTTTAAATTTTATAATGCCATTATACTGCTTATGAGTTTTTAGGATGGATAAAAGATACGGGTTGTCACCCGACATTAGCTGTTAAACCAGGAAATGAGCTGTTTAATCACAGCCTAGTAAATGTTGCACTTGCACATTAATTAACCATCAATGTGACTTTATCAAGACAGCAGGAGTGTGAGAGTTGCAGTGGCATGTACAACATGACTTTCTAACATTTATAATATGAATTGACTATATATTATTTACAAGACCCTCACTTATGAAAATCATTTATACAAGCTGGTTTTATTAGTCCTGCTGTTCTAGTGTGTTTATATAATGTACTGTAAAGCCTCTGTCAGATATCACTGCACAGGTAAATGTGGTTGAGGTTGCAGCTTCATCGACATGTAAAATCATCTCTCATAAATCATAAATAATGAATGCAGAATTTGCACATGTCAGGGCACATAAACAATCTCTTTTGTCATTGCAGTTGCCTTGATGAAATGGATGCATACAGCTGTCAGTGTGAGGTTGGATGGACCGGTCACAGATGTGAGATCAACATTAATGTAAGCATGTTCGTTTTAAGCTTCTCAGGTTGTCAGTGCATCTTGTAAGTTATCAGGGCATGAGTTATTATTGTATATAGTGCATGCGTGTGTTTGTGTATATATTTAAATACATATATTTATATATTTTATATTTTCATTTTATGTTGTTTGTATTTAAATTATCCCATTCTAAATATAGAATTTATATTTGTATAATGTATATAACAAATAAAAAACAAATTAAAAAATTGACAAACTAAGGCTTAAAAATAGTCATCAGTAAAAAAATTTAAGAATGCTTTTAAAAAAACAAAAAAACATTGTCAATGTTCAGCATTCATGTACCTGTGATGACATGTAAATCTAGTCAAGTTATTTTTTAATATTATATTATTATTATTATTATTATTATGGATCTATTATGGAGCTATCATGGATTTGTCTTTCTCTCTTGGAGTGCTATATATATATATATATATATATATATATATATATATATATATATATGTATATATGTGTATATATAGTGAAATATGTGAAAAGAGTCCATTATTCAACCAATAGCGATGCCACCAGTTGAATTCTCGTTGGTCATCTTACATGCATTTGCATAGTGAATTTTGATTGCCCTTTTTATTGCATCTTCTATATAGCTGCCTTACATTGCAAAGGCAGTGTCTCGTATGTAGATTCTCATACACAGTGGACAGAAACGTGAGTGTCATAACAATAACAAAACCTGAAGTCTTACACACTACTCTCTCCCTGCCTTGCCAGCACTGGTATTTCCTTTAGGAAATGTAAATCTAGTTGAAAATCTTCAACTGAAAGTTATTTAGCATATGAAATCCAATAAACAGAATGCAGGTATGCAGAAATACAAACTGTTTTGAGACTATAAAACATGGTGCATCCATTTACAGAATCATAAATCAAAATGAATATGCACATTGTGTCAGATAGAGAAGGCCGTGTCTGTCCAAAGAGTCCCCAGGCTGTAATGAAATCAAAGTTCAAGGTTTAACAGTGACAGTGAGTCTCTGAGACGTGGCCGCCGTATTTCATTGTGGAGACAGGGAACTATCATGTAAAGCTGTTAGGACAGACTACAGCATCACACAAGTACAAACCGTGAACAAGTTTGTGAACAAGAGCTCTGACACATTTTTCATTGCTAAGAGTATCACTAGACCCTCTATTGACAGGATTTTCAACTATTTGACATCTAGCACTGCCACAAGTGGCTGTCTGTGCCTTTTTTCCTAAAAATGGGATGATTTGTGTTAAACTTTCAGTAACGATAACAATCAAATGGAGTGGATAGGTTGTGCTGCCATTGGTGGCGTGTGCAGGCATAAACCCAGCTGGAGGTCTTTGTCAAAACAAGTTGGTTTATTGTCATTTCTCTGTACGATAGAGGAGGAATAAAAATACAGAGTCTGTTCAGCCACATATTGATCATAAAAGAAGGTATTTTTAAGAATATGGCTAACCAAACAGTTGATGGTCCCCATTGATTTCCGTAGTATGAAAAAAATTAATTTAGGTAGGAAGTCTGTGGGGGCCATCAACTGTTTGGTTACACACATTATTCAAAATATCATTTGTATTCAGAAGAAGAAAGAAATTTGTACAGCACAGTTTTGAAACAGCATGAAGGTGATTAAATGATGACAATTTTCATTTTGGGGTGAACTATGCCTTTAATACAATACTATGGCAAATTACAATCTACTTAAAGACTATTTATACTACTGATGTAAAACTAAGTGAATTACAGAAATGTAGTATCGTACGTTTTCTGTAAGGGACAGGATTAGAGTATAGTATTTATTACGTTTTTTTGAAAAGCTAAAAAAAAAAAAACATTGTGTGAGGGGTAGGTTTATGGTAATGGGATAGAAAATAGTTTATACAGTATAAAAACCATTATATCTATGGAGAGTCCCCATAAAACATGGAAACCTGTGTGTGTGTGTGTGTTCAAACAGTTCAAACCTAAATAATATATTGTTCTGTTCGTAAGTTCACATAACTTTGGTTGTTAATAGAATTTTTGTCTTTGAGTAGTCTGGTCTGGTCTGGTCTGGTCTAGTGGTTGTAATGTCAAAGCTGGTAATTGGTTCAATTTTCAAACTGGTTCAGCTGAAAGGTTGCTGGTATAGTGTGAGGAGCAATCCATAAGCCATCACCATTGTGCCCTTGAGCAAGGCACTTATTCCCTGGTTGTAGCAGGGGGGTTGTTCAAGTTCATAGCTGCATTCTAAGGGGACATATAAAAGTCACCGAATCAAGTTCAAGTGGACCTGTGTGGTGATAAATAAAGATTCTATTACATCTTCACCGCTTGCGCTCTACACTGCCCTAAAAAAGCAAAACATATTTGATTTCACACTGTTTTTCTTAATTAGAGCATAATTGAGCTAAAACATAGTATGAGAAACCAGATTTCAATCATAAATCAGTTTGGAGTTGTATAGTTGTAGTAGTATGTCAAAATGTGTTAGTTCAATGTCCAGTTGTACATGAGTGCTGTTCGTTTTGAAGATCCCCTAATAATTTTTCCCTAGTGGTGGCTGTTGCAACAACGAAGGTGAATTGGCTAGAAATATCACTACTTAGAAATCAAAAAGCACTTCATAGGAGACTGAGAAAGAGAGTAAGCTTCATTCTACCTGACCTCCTGAAATATAATATCTGGCCTAGATTCATATTCTAAACTCCCAGTGACAACAAAGATGATAGGATGGAAAGGTCAGACATATTGTCGGGTTATGTTAAATTTTTATAATGCTTAAAAAGGGAAATGGAGCACCATAATCTCCAGAGAAGAGATGGAAATCGAGAACTGAAAGGCGAAAGACAAATTTAATGCACAGTAATCATATTATTATTAT
>SCHK01276478.1:0-12012 GCA_004124795.1 Poropuntius huangchuchieni
GTTTAAAATGGCATATAAAGTGTATTTTTATAATATATATAAACAAACAAAATAAATCCATTATATGAAAGTATACAAATACAAAAAAAAAAAAAAAAAATTACCATAACTTCTTTCCTTTGTTCTTCCTTCTGTTGTGCTGTCTGGCCCAACTTTTCCCCTGAAACTGAATTTAAGGTGGTTTAGACTACAACAACTTCATCATGTGTCAATCCAACATGAGTTAAAATAAACTATAACCTGGGTCAAGGCTTTCTGCAACAAGGAGGACATGACAGTCTCGCAGCTGTTTTTGAATTTCTCGATTTTCTCCTTGGAGGTCTGTGTAACGCTGCTCCAGGTCAGTCACAGTTCCCTTAAGAAACATGAGAAACATAAATCTATTTCACTCAAATGACTACAACAACTGTTCTAAAATATCACTGTACGCCACAAAACAATTACTGTATTTAAGTAAAGCACTAGATCATTGATTAGTGTAATCACCTTCATTCCCTCAAGCTGTCTCTGCAGATCTTCATTTGTTGAAGTCAGGACTCTATTCTGCTCTCTTATATCATTCTGTTGACCATATCTTGTAGATGGCCTGAGAAAATCAAAGTAGTATGCATTTACATTTTGAAACAGACCAGGGGTCACCAAATTTGGTCCTGGAGGGCCAGTGTCCTGCAGAGTTTAGCTCTAACTTGCCTCAACACACCTGCTTGAAAGTTTCAAGTATACCTAGTAAGCCCTCAATTAGCTGGTTCAGGTGTGTTTGAGTATGGTTGGAGCTAAACTCTGCAGGACACTGGCCCTCCAGGACTAGACAGCAGTGTCATACTAGGAGCATAACTACATTTTTATTCAATCATATTTGATCATTTCACACGTATGTTGGTACTTACACTTTCAGAGATCTGTACTGGTTCTTCCTAAAAAAACAAAACAAAACATATATATATATATATATAAATTTATGTTTACAGTAAAGAAAAAAATATTTGCAGAACTTTTAACAAAAATACCCACTTATTTTCAGTGTCATTCTTAACATGTGCAGCTCTGGATCCCACACTGGGCTGTGAAGGAATCGCTGTGTCTTTTATCTGAACTCTCTTCATGTCTGAATGCAGCTTTCGGGAGAAACAGAATCACATTTACTGCGATAATATTTAAGAAAAATCGCGCAGATGGGAGAAAATTTGATACTATAACACTGCCTGTCTTAATTGCATTACCACCATACATAATTTAAAGAAATGATGTTTCGTTGATCTCAGAATACATTTTTCTATAATAGTATAAGATCGCATCATGTTCATGTCATACTTTGCTTATGTGTCTCGTCAAATCAACTGACCATTTTTCTTTCCATAAATGCAATGCGAGTTTTTGCTAAAAGACGTCACATCGTAAATCAACGGTACCTGAAATGATTTTAAAATAAAGTATGAACGTATGATAAACTTACCACACCAAGCTAATACGGACCAGTAGATAATGTTTTAAAAGTCCTGATTTAATTCAGCGCCATGAATTTTCAAAATAAATAACGTCACTTCCGCCTCCTTTGCAAATCCAGATNAATAAACTTACCACACCAAGCTAAAACGGACCAGTAGATAATGTTTTAAAAGTCCCGATTTAATTCAGCGCCATGAATTTTCTAAATAAATAACGTCACTTCCGCCTCCTTTGCAAATCCAGATCAGTGGTGTGGACCGAAATTTATATGTAACGTTGAAACTAAATGTCTGTATATAAAACATATATATGTGGTTGTAAGATTGCTAAATCGGTAATATATCCAACAGAAGTTCGCTAAAGAATGTCTTTTGTTATATTTTATTTAAACGGTTATAATAATTCTCCGCTTCACTAGAGGGCGCGAGAGGAACACGTTATGTGTAAAGTCACGGAGCGTGCCGCGAGGAAAAGACGCGGCGGTTGAGTTCAAATTTTACGAAGAAAAAAAGACAAGCAACGAATGGAGGGAAATTAAATTAAGGTATTGTGCTTTATTATTATTATTATCTATTCAACTGAAAATCTAGCTTGTATGAAAGTAATATATGTTTAAAGTCATTGAAATGCCAAAAGCAGTTTCTTCAATATAATGCTGTTGTTATTGTTGCTATGAGCTAACGTAACGTTATGTTTAGTCTGACAGTCACAGCACACACTTGACTAAAGCAAAACACGCCTGATGAAATACAGAAGTGTTACTATAATGTAGATAACGTTTAGACCGATTTTAACAAACCTCCATAAACGTTTTGTTAACTTATTTTTTAATTCGAATACAGCGTTCCTTGCTTTTATTTTATTTATTTATTTTTTAGATTTTGTGAGCTGTATCAAATGAATTGAAGATGGAGCAGATAAATTTAGGGTAAGTTGATCTCTTATAGTGTATTTTATTTTTTGCAGGTAACGTTAGAGGTCATGTAGACCGAGTCGACAAGTAGCTTTGGATGAATAATGCAGTCTTGCACTTATTGATTGTGTATAAAAGATTGAGTCTGTCTGCGCATTTTCAAAATGTTCTTTTATGAGTTTTACTGTACTGAGAATCTTTAAACTGGAGACAGAACTCTGTTAAGGTTTTGATTACGTTTTCCTTTTGCTTTGCTATAATGCAAATGTCAGAACTATTGTATTTGTAAATTATGACCTCACCTCTAAAACAAATCTAATGTTTTGCTATCTAATATTAATCGTTTAGGGGCTTTAGTAGCATGGAAATGAGCTCAGATCGCTTGTCATCATCTTTTTGTATATTACAAGCCACTAACTGTTGCAAGATGTGGAAGTAAACTCTTAATGGGTATTTCTTTTATAATTTATTTACTTTTATAAAACCTGTGTTTAAATGCATCCGTGTGAATAAGCATACATAAGAAGATATTTTGAAGTTGATAATTTAGTTACTGTCATGTATTAACAATGCAAAAAACACCTCTTTTTGGATTTGTAAAATTGATTTCAATGTTCTTAATTTGCATTAGATACAAATATTTGATAAATAAATACATGTAATTTAATAAATGCCCTTGTTTTATAAGTAAGTGGTTTTCTTACCAGCTAAATTCCACAATAAATCAAAAAACAACTTGTATAATTAATCTTTTTTTTTTCTTCCAGCGATGAGGCAGTGAAATCCTCAAGAAGGAGACTTTCTTCGGTATGTATTCATTGTGTCACTAAAGAGGTTGAACTTTTTTTTCTTTTTTTTTGAATATTTATCCTTTCCAATATATATTTTTTTATATAAATATGATCCCTCAGTATCTTCACATACTAGTTTAGGCTGAATATATTTCTGTTTTTTAGTAATGGAAAAATGTACACATAAATGATAGCTTGATAGGTGTCCCACTTTACCTATATTCACTCTGTTGCAGCCTGCGAGAAATGTTGAGCCATTTCCTCTTAATTTTCTGAATGCCCCTTTATTGTCCCCTTGACAGATTTTAAAAGCTACTCGAACATCTATGATAATACAAGGAGCTGAGCAAGAAGAGCAAAAGGTGATTAAGTTACTGAGTGTTTCGAATATAATTTTGTCGTTGTAATTTCTTTAAAAATTATTTGTTTGTGTATATTTATGCAGGAGGAAATTGTCAAGCCTGTTGAGAAGAAGAGAAATTCAAGAAGAGTGAGTTTTGCCACTACAAATAATGTTCGACTCTTTACAAAGTAAGTGCTGTCAACCCACTGATTGGAAGATACAAACATAAATTACATGTGTAGATAATTCATTTATGATATTTCAAATTTCACAGTGATGCAAAGAGTGAATCTCCTGTTCTGGCATCTATTCAAAACACACAAGTTGGTAAGTAGTTTTTGACATATTACCTGAGTTAATTTGTGGTTCATGATTAAGGATTATATGTACCAGTTCTCTCAAATGAAAAGCATTAAATATTTCTGTTGCATATATAAAACATTTACACGCTGTTAATTTACTTCATTGTGTTTTGTTAAATTCAGGAGGAGATCGACAAAATGAAAAGTAAGTAATTGCTTTTTCTTTTCTTTTTTTCCAACTTCAAGTTGGACATGTTTAGCTGCTTTTCTACTGTTAGGCCAAAATGCTTTCCCTGCTTAATCTTTCCAATCTGGCCCAGTTAGCACAGATATGGCTCAGCTGTGTAAAAGCAGTATTTTATGATTTTGTGTATCCATGTGATCCACGTCATAAATGTAAAGCTGTAACTTTGTTTTTTCCCTCTAATGACAGGACTCTGCATTTTGTGGATGAGGGAAGTGACCAAATCAAAGGTAATCTTTTCATGAAAAAGTGATTTTATTCAAAATGGGAGTATGTTGACATCATTCGAATAAGTGATGTTCACTGTACCACAATCTACTGATTTCATGCATGTATTTACATGCTTCCTGCAAATTATTTTTTACAGTCAGACAGTGAACCACTAAACCTTTTCATTTCTTGCAGGCCTGGATAGTTTGTTGAACACTCCTCTTTTTCTGTCACAGCATAAGGTAAGTACTAGTCTAAGACCAGAAAGGCAAACATATTATGAATTATTGGGCTTCTGCAATTTTGACATCCTTGATTAAACTATATGTATGTTGCCACAGACATTTAATTTGGAGTGTGTGAATGTACAAAGCCTGATTGTCAATAACTACTTCTGTGTTTTTGTATCTATTTGTCATTGATATACACCTTGTTTTGACATACACTGATTATTTTGACCTTTCTCTCTCAATTTGTAGGAGAATTTTTTCTCAGATCCAGTCTTGCAAGATGACTGTGTGGATAGAACAATGCTGCTCGGAGAGGATACTGGATACATGGATATTACTCAGAGTCGAACAATCACAATTGATAAAGATTATGAAACTGAAGAAGAGACAAATCCAGATTTTAGCATCAGCATGGCTCAGACGATCCATGGTGATCTGAATGTCGCAAATCAGAGGGGTTTGCCACATGAAGCAAAAGCAGAGAGGAAAAATGCTGCTAACGACTCAGACTTCAGTGCTTTTCTCGCCAGTATGAGCTTACCCACTGTAAATACCATTAAGCCCCACTATTCAGAAAATCAGCTTGGTAATATCTTCAGTTCAGCCAATACAAGCACATTGGAAATTGATAAGGAGAATCACTTGCCATCTTTTTTAGTCAAGCAACATCCAGGTGCCAAGGGTAACCCACAACAACCTCGGGGACTTCAACGAAGGCGTTCTCGTGTTGGAATCGTTGAAGGCGACGATTTAGAGGCAACCAAGAGTCACATTGTTGTAACTGAAAACAAAGATAATACTCCGCCTTTTACACCCTCTGTTTCTGTAAATCAAAGAGGTGTCATGACATCTGCCTTTTTGAATATCCCAGATGGCATGGAGCTCACTTTGAGCCAGACTGCTGCAATCAATGTTGAAGTTACAGGAAATATCATTTGCAATGACCAGGCTGCTCTGGAGCACAATAGATCCCATCATTTCTCTGAGGATGACGATGCAATGGAGATGACGAGGGTACTTGATGTATCTGTTCGCGAAAAAGACCACACAATGAGTATGAAGGAGCAAGCTCAGCCTTCATTTCCCACAGTAAGAAGGATGTCTGGAAATAAAGAGACAACAGATCAAAATAAATCTGGTTATTTACAGAGCAATCTCTCAATAGCCCACACTGCTAATTCTGATGATATTGGAATGACAGGAACATTTGATGTATCTGTTAGAGAAAAAGATCACACAAGAAGTCTGAAGGAGTCAGCTCACCCTCCAATTACAAAAGTAAGCAAGATGTCCACTTTTGTTTCTTTTGGAAATGGAGAAATCGTGGATCGAAACAAATCTAGCAACAACTTTATAGCTCCAACTGCTAATCCTGACGATATGGAGATGACACAGTGTCAGTCTATTTTTCTTGAGGACGAACAATCAAGTGTAAAAAAGCCATTCAGCAACACAAGGAAGAGTTTACCTCTTGTACCTTTATCCAGATCTATTCAAGAAGATGAGCATACAGGCAAAATGAAGGAGGAAGCTCTGCATCCAGTTCCCAGAGTAAGCAAGATGCCCTGCTTTGATTTAGTTGGAGATGGATTGATAATGAATCACAACAAATCAGGCCACCTCCCAATAGCCCAAACTGCAAATTCTGATGAGATGGAGATGACACAGTGTCAAACTATTTTTCTCAAGGCCGAGGAGGTCAGTGGAGACAAACCTTTAAACAACTCGAGGAAGAATTGGCCTGATACATCAGTATCTGGACCTGAAGGCAGTGATGGGATGGACATGACAGGGCATATAACGCTAAATGCTTTTCCAGCCTCCAAGAGAAAAAGAGGCGAAAGCATTTTGATGCCTGCCACAATTACATCAGCTCAACATAATGATAGTGACTGTATGGATTTGACATGCCAACCCAGTACTTTTGATAGGATTTCTACCCCAAGTCCTGATGAAATGGAATTGACCAAATGCACCAATATTAACATTGTCTCTAACCGTACCTGGTTAGGGAGTGCTGTGGATATCACTGGTACAAGAAGAGCTCCATTCTCTGCTAATCAGACAATCACTGTGGTTGAACCTATGGAGATGACTGAGGTACCCATAGCACCAGTCAGTGAGCTTTATAAAGCTTTTATGACTCAAAGAAAGTCAGGAGCAAGAATGATGCCCTTGATGTGTGATCCTGAAAATACTGAAGCTGATAACCGTCAGACTGATTTCTCCAACCCTGATGACATGGACGTGACACAATGTCAGACTGTTGTGCTTGAGGCTGAAAACTGCAAGAGGGCCAAACCATTCAGTAAATCCAGGAAGAGTTTGAACCTTGTATCTACATCCTCCAGTCCTGATGTTGACAGTATAGAGATAACCCAGGCACTCACCGGCAGTATCATGTTAAAGAGCTTTGTATCCAGTGAGGAAAGTATGCATGAGAGAAATCTGTTGCCTGTAGCGCAAAGTTGTCAAACACAGGATGAGTCTGACTGCATGGAAATGACAAGTCATACCAGTGCATCAAATCTAGCTATTCCCTGTGTTGATGATGAAATGGAACTAACAGGATGCAACACGATTGCAACTGACTCAAAAAACACATTGGCAGCAAGTGCTATAGAGATCAAAGTGCATGACAGTGCACTTTGGGCATCAACATCTGTTTCTAGATGCACCGTGTCAAGCGAAGAAAAAAATGAAGTGAGTGAACCTGCCAAGTGTGCTATTAACCATGTCTTCCCCCTAAAACATGTTTTTGATCTTGATGGTAAAAACATTAAATGCAACAACACCGAGACAATATCCTATGACCCAGCTGACATGCAAGTGGACAAAAATTGTGAAATGGCACATCCAAGCAATGTGATGACAGCTGATGAAGACAGTGATATGCAGGTTACAAATGTGCTTACAATGCCCATTGAAACAGAGCAAAGTGTTTCATTTAATGAGAAAGAAGAAGCACCGATAAAGACTCTCTATGGCTCTAGAAATGAAGAAGAGGGTCAAGCACTTTGTCCTAACAAGAAACAAAGTACAAGCTCAGTCCAACTTGAAAGTTCCTCCTCAAATGAGACTGTAGTTGATTCCTTCATTATAGATGAGCTGCAACATGCAAAAGCAAGACGGAGAAGTCTAGCTGACTTTCAAATGGAGCTTAGCAACATGTCAAGGCGTATCCAGGAAGAGCAAAAAGAGATAACAGGAAGCAAAACTGAGCCTCTGCCTTCTTGTTCCTTCCCTGAGAATTCCCTTAAAGAGCAGAGTGAAATGAAAATTTCCAACGAGCCAACTTCAAATGTCATCCCTAAAGTCAAGCAAATAAATAATTCTGTTCAAAATGAGAAGACCACACCTTTCAGTCTTAAAAAGAAGGCATTCTCATCAAGGATGTCATTGTGTGGTATCGTACCAAAACTACCGAAACGAGCTACAGCTGTAACTCCTAACAAAACTGTGACCATAAGTACTAATGATTTACAGTGTCTTCAACTAGAGAAACATTTTGAGATTGCTGAAAAAAATAGCAACTGTGAAACAGTCAATATTAATGATGAAGAGTTCCCTGAAATGAGCAGCGAAGAAGACTTGTCAGGGAGTCTTGAAAATTGGCCAATTAACAAGCAAGATGAACTGGATGGTTCTTTGGTTGTACCTAAATATAAAGAGCCTTTGGAGAATGATGTCTTTGAGTCACATACAAGCATGAGTCCTTGTTTTAAAAGGCTGCATCCAGAGGAAGACCCTATTACAGCAGAACGAACCATGAAAGTCTGCGTTTCTGACACGGTAGGCACAAAATGTTAATAATTTTCACTTTAATACTTTGTTTGTTTGGTATTTCCTGCTACACGCTTAGAGGATGTTCTGTAATAAAGTGTTAAGCGTGGGCTCCATTGTTGTGCATTATTATGCTAATGCCTAAGATTCTGTCTCCTCAGGGGCCTGACTGTCATGAAGCTTCCGTACAGTGGGAAGGTAATTTTACAAGGCATGCTGCTCAGAATCCCAGGGCAAAGACAATTGAAGATACAGGAGTGTCTGAATCCAGTGAGTTACTTGTGTCAGTTCTCAGACACAGTGAAATGCACATTGCAAAACCATTAAGAAGGTTTCGATGTGGTATATTTATTAAACAAAATTGTGATTTACTTTACAGCTCTCAAATACTCACAGTTTGACTCACATATGGATGGGACGCTGGATCACGTATTAGATTTCAGCAAGGTAGCATTTTTTACACACACTCTCATTATCCCCCATAAAATGATTTTTTGTGTACTGCCTATCACTGTTGCTCATGCTTAAGGGATTTGAACAGCCGTGAATGTTACACTTTGCCCTGTTACATGTCCCATATTGTAATTGCAACAGACATGAATAATACTTTTAAATGTGTGAATTGTTTAGGTAAAGTGTGCTTTGACACCCTAACATGTTTTGCATGGGAAAGCACTACGATATAAAAGTATACTTGTTTATCCCATTTTTTTTTTTTTTTTTTTTCAGAAACTTGAGGATGGAAGCATCACAGTGAATGAGTTCCTAAGCCACTTTGGTATCAACTTTGTTATCCACAGATCTAGACCAAGTGCTCTTCCCGACAGTGTAAGTGGTCTGGCTTTCTCTTGTTCTCTTTAGCCTCATTCAGACTGTCAACCCAAATCCAATTTTTGTGTAAATCTGATTGAAATCCAATCATATTTAGGGAGTCTGAATGGCAACAAACTACATGAAATCCGATTTTTGCAAATCCGTTTCGAGTTACATTCATATGTGGTTTGGAATCCTACTCAAATCGCATTCCTCGAAATCTGTTTCAGCCTGACCAGTCAGATCGGATTTAGCGTAGCTTTTTCACGTCCTCACGCCACGTAAATCGTAAACACATCAGATGTTTTTTGCAGAAAACATGCCAGAAACAAGCTTGTCTCGTCGCGAAGTGCAAGTCAAGCAGAAAACACAATATACTGCTAGTATTTGCACCTCTTTGGGTTTTAAATGTAGCGGAGATGGCAGCACGGAAAGAAGGCGCACATTCCAGCTTCTTGCGTTTCTGCCGCTGCCTCACAAGATGAAATATAATAATACATCTCAGCCGCGACAGTCATAAGACAACATCTGTATTGCAAACTGTATTGTTGGTACTGTTGTTTTTAGCGTAGGCATAACGACACAATGGCATTATCATAGAAACCAATGCACATTCCATAAAAATGAAAGAGCGCTTATGGACACACAATTTGGATATGAACAGTTGCAATGCTCTGTGTGGACGGTCAGTTAATCAAATCAGATTCCATCCAGATATGCACAAAATCGGATTTTGGCTGACAGTCTGAACGAGGCTTTTGTGAACATATGTGTTGGTTGTAACACATCTTTTCTTTTTCAGTGTAGAGCTGGAGAAACATGCACCATGGAGAATTTGCTCAAAGAGAAATACATATACCACCCCAAGCAGGGAGTATATGATCGTGACTGTAAGAATCTCACAGAGATAGTAGAGAGGTATGTACCAGTCTGGATTTAATAATGCTGACACTAAAAACACTACCATTGCATATTTGTGTGTGTGCATGCATTTAAATGACATAAGTTATATATTTATTTATAAAAAATACCTTTACTAATTTCTTTATAGACTTAAAGAACAGATGCCTGAACAAGAGAAATCCCTGGGATGCATTAATGGAGCCCTTCAGCAAGAGTTATGTACTCTCTCTGAAGAGCAAGTATGTCGTTTTCATAGCCAATACTGCGTCATCTTATGTTAAATCATTAAAATCACAGCTTATATTGTTCATCTTTTGAGAGTAAATCTTCATGTGTGTTTTCCTCAGTTAAAAAGCTTTGGCTCCAAGTTGAAAGAGCGAAGAGTTTACTTCGGAAAGAGAAGCAAAGCACTTTCTCATGAAATGAAAAGAGACTTGTACTCAGAGCTCATCAAAACAACTCAGGTAAGAGCATTTTTGATTATTTTATTATGCTGATTTTGTTAAATAATTTCTCAGAAAGGCAAATTATTCTTTCATCTAAATTTCTTAGTTTTTCTTGTAAATGTCCTGATTTGTAAAAGTCTGATACATAGACCCTAGGTAATTGATTGGAGCACACATTTATTTCCTTTATGTGCATTTACTTTTAAAACAGGAATTAAGTAGGGCAAAATGAAGGACACAACCTTTTTAAATGATAAAAGTAAATGTAAAAAATAGCCCTTATTTTTCAGTTACATCACAGCCATGAACTTGATTTACTGCTGCTAGAATTTAATTGGATGTAATGAGTAAGCGCAAGATCATCAGTCATCAGTATTTTCAGTTTTCCCTGAAGAAAATGTTGTAATTTTGTAATCTGTAAATGTTGTTTTTGCAGATAACTTTTTATTACCTTTTAATTTTGTTAAAGTAATATACTAGTGCTAACCGACTTTGGCTAAAAGTCTTAACCGCTGTATTTCCCCCAATACATTTAGGATGCAAAACAGAGTCTGATGTCTAAAATCAAAGAGACAGATGAAATGATTGAAGACTTGGATGGATGCATTAATGATTTAGAAACTGGTATGGATTTCCGTCTTGGCTCTGTTTTAATGTATAAAGCATAAAGTACTACATAATCATATACTAATACCTGCAGGTAAATAACTTGCTGCTTCTTTTATACTAGAACTTGCATCTGTAGAGGCCGTGATTATGGGAGATCATCTTGATGCTCCTCAAACCAGACCAGCCTTAAAAGCCAAGGAAGAGGGTAAGTGTGCTTCTATATTATTGAATTTTATTAATCTAGAAAGGAAGATTTAATGATATGCCTGTGTTTTTCCACTCTCTACTGATAGATTTGCATAGACTTAATTCAGCTGTCACGGAAAAGGAGAGGTACTGTATATTCTTCTATCAGCATCATAGGAAATTTTTTGTTTTTGTTTTTCTGCTAAATACTATAATTCTGAACTTTTTAGGGTAATTGGTGAGTTGGAGATTCAGCTGAGAAGTTTGGAGAGCCAGCAGGAGAAGTTACAAGGGGAATCCAGTAGCCTTAAGAATCATCTTGCAACCTTGAACAGGTATTTGTTTTTTCTTCAATTTAAAAACGATTGTAGCAGCACTTTGGCACCCTGTCTACACTGCAAGCACAGCACACGAGTGACAATAACAATTGTAGAACTCCCCTATTATAATCAATTCAGCTGTTGAAGAGCAGCAAACAATGCAACATTGCTCACTCGCTGTGAGGACAGCTTTGTTGATTATAATCGCTTGCTAGCTTTTCTAGCATGCCAGCAGACAAGCTAGCAGAAATGACACTTCCATGCTTAACCCATGTGGTTTGCTAATTTTTATTTTTGCCAAATAATAGATGTTGCATTCAGTACGTTTAATATTATTATTATTATTATTATTATTTGACTGCTGTGCCTACCACACACACATATGTGTATATAAATATATAAGGGATGTGACAAGATCTCGTAGCACAGGATCACATGAGATCCGAAGTGGCTCGCGAGAACATGACGATTTT
>SCHK01276552.1:0-18626 GCA_004124795.1 Poropuntius huangchuchieni
TTCTTAATTTTGACATTAATTTTCATTTTTACACCAGGCATATATATTGGTTCAAATTATCTGTCTACTTGATCTGTAACAATCGGTATTGGTAACGGCCCTGAAAAATGCATATAGGTCGACCCCTACAAGCTTTTCAGAATATATTAATAGTTTCCACAGAATAACAGAAACTTATACAGGTTTTGAACTGCCTGAGGGTGATTTAATGATGAAGGAATTTTCACTTTCAGAGTGAACAATACCTTTAAACACAACTTTACCTTCTTTATTCCACATTCAATGAAGGTTGTGCCACATGCTATCCGTTCTCCCCAAAACTTACCCTCTGGGGTGACTGTTTTCCAGGGGTTTGGCGGATACATGAAAGCAGCGTTCTGGATTTGGTCATGAATGTCTTCATCCTCATTAAAGGGGAAGGTTCCACTGAGACTGACATAGACGATGACACCCACTGACCACATGTCCAGCGAGCGGTTGTAGCCCTTGTTGCGAAGCACCTCCGGGGCGAGGTACGCCGGAGTGCCTACCACCGAACGCCTAAAAGACTTCTCACCAATAATACGTGCAAAACCGAAATCACACAGCTTCACCTGCAAGACAAACCGACGAATAATGAGCTTCACAATAAGCAGACACTGGGAGGAATTGGCTATTTTACTCGACTAGGACTGAGATGCACAAAAGACCAAAAAAATAACATCCTTTTGTTCTCGCGCTAGCTTTTAACACCACAGACGCCGTAATGATCAGTTGTCACGGTCTGAACGAAAGTCAAGTGAAATTATCACCCAGTTGGATGTGGTTACAATGTATCTCCTGCTGATCTACACTTTCCACCTTTGAAACATTTGCGCACAGCAACAAGCACCTGAGGACACGAGAACCGAGCTCAGACGTTGACAGCTCTAGTTCTGCTTCCACCTTTGCCAAATATTTGTAAATGACACGCAGTGATTTGTTTAGTATTCTTCCAAAATGTTTGCCTGCGCTCAAACAGTGAGTCATCTTTCTGCTTGAGAGCTTCCAGAGACAAGCTCGTGCAGCAGACAGAAGAAACAATGGGAGGATAATTTAGAAATCTTTCATTAGAATGTAGAGACACACACAACCCTGTGCCTCGAACACACCATGAGAACGCTATAATTACCATCTTTTATTCTTGCACATTTACAAAAACAGATCCATTTATGTTAATTTCGGTGTGGCCTCACTTCATTCAGATATTTCCTTTCTTTTGTTGTCGCTTCTCGTTCTGTTCGGATTTTACTCACTTGTGGAAAAGAGTCAGCGGAGGCTAACAAAACATTCTCAGGTTTGAGGTCACAGTGAACAATGTTTTTGAAGTGAAGGTGGCGGAGAGCGATGAGAATCTAGGAAAAGAGTGGAACGTTGTTATTATTATAATGCGGTATAAAGCATAAAACATCATAAATAAAAATGCAAAAGCAAAGGTCCAGCTTTAACATTTATTTTCGCTTTAAATATTTATATGGGATTGTGTGTACTGATTCTGCCATTGTTGCGCTGAAGTCAAGAGTGTGCGAAACACGGTGCCTGTGAGACGTACCTGCGTAACGAGAAACTTGGTGATGCGTTCTGGCAGCCTCCCCTTCTCACTTGACAGTATCATCTCCAACATGTCGCCATGGAGCTTTTCCATGACAACAAAGACACGCTCTGGTGTCTCAAACATGCACTCAAGGTTGACGATGCCGGGATGGTGGAGGTTCTGCATAAGACATATGTGACATCTGTAACATCTATATTAATTATAACAATTACAAAATTGTCTGTAATATTGATGTTTAATTAAAAAAAACAAAAACAATTATGGACAAATATAGGTTTAATATGCAGCAAATAAAAATTAATTTATTTTCAGCAGCATTACTCCAGTCTTCAGTGTCACAGGATCCTTCAAAAATCATTCTAATATGCTGATTTAATATTATCAGCGTCGTAATATTTTTTGGAAAATATTTATTTATTAAAATATTTTATTTAAAAGAACAGCATTTATTTCAAATAGATTTTTAATAGACTACATAAAATAGACTTGTTAAATAAAAATATAAATTTCTTTCAAAAATTATACTAACCCCAGACTTTTGAACAGTAGTGTATATTGTTACAAAGGATTTCTATTTTGAATATATGCTGTTCTTTTGAACTTTTTATTCATCAAAGAATCCTAAATAAAATAATTAAGTATTATTATATATACTATATATTATATATTATAAATAAATATATATATACAGTATATATATATATAGAATTACAATAAATCCATACTCATATATGTGTGTGTGTGTGTTTGTGTGTATATTTGTCCATTAATTTTTGCAGTATTTGTATTGTGTGTCTTATTTGTGTTTTTACCTGGAGAATGGCAACTTCATTACGCAGTTGACTTTCCTGCTTGGTGGGAAATCGCAGCTTATCTATGATCTTGATGGCAACATCCCTGCCTGTTTTCCTATGTTTCCCTGTGTTATATCAGAAAGGATGATCTATATTTTGACATGCATTTTTTCATTAATTTAATGTATATGAAGTATGGTTATATTTAAAATGTGTATTTACTGTAAATATTACAATGTTTACACTCATTACACACTCATTTAACTACATACAATTTGTAAAAAAAAATATTAAGTATAATAAATTTTAATGCTGAGTATATTAAGTATAGTAAATGTAAATATTTAAATATTTAAATACAGTAAAATCCACATTCTATTTTCTTTTATTGTACAGATTCCAGAACATTTCCTCACCGGGTGCTCATGTCAGAGAACTCCCTGTAAATAGACTGGTACATTACCTCCATAGACAATGCCAAATTGCCCAGAGCCAAGTACTTCATCAGGGAAAATCTGATACACTGTGCTAATATCCTTTAAGAAAAACAGAAACAAAATGTAAGTGTATGTGCCAAAACGGGCTGTTCCCAAAGCTCAGAAGCACTGCTTGATACATCATATTTCTTCTGATCTAGTCTTTTTTTTATTTTGTACTGTAACAATGGCTGAATTTAGACCAGTAGCCTAAAGAGCTATTTCCACATCTCACTAGGACTGTGTCAGAAAGACTCGAGTAACCATGGCAACCCCATGGCCGAGCAGGTAATCAAAATAATCTCCAATAGAGGCATTGTGTGTTTATATCACACTGGAACTCAAGGTTGCAGGTATAGGCAAGCCGACGGGAACATTGAGCTCTTGCACATGGAAACAAAGCACGATGCAGAAAGAATATGAGATATATGTGTGTCTCAAATATAAGAAAAAGCTTACCACATTCTCCTGGATCTGGCAGTTGGATACAGAGATGCTAATGGAGACCTCTTCTGTTGTTATAAAACATACAAACAAACAAACTCATTATGTCTTTCTTGTATTGAATGCCATATCCTCAAATTTACACCTTTACTAATTTAATCTACCTGAACAAGAAATACATGACAATAAATATCACATTACATCTCAAAATCATCTCAAATAAAATCTAAAAGTGAATTAAAAATGAACTATTTATATATATATATATATATATATAAGAAAATATATATACTGTAGAAATACTGCCTTTGCAAATAACTGAAAATATGTTTAAATTAAAGAACTACAATTATATATAACTAAAATAATACAAAATGCCAAAAGTATATAGAAAAATGTAAAAATGTACCCCCCACCCCCCAAAAACTTCAAATAAAATCTAATTCAAAATATTATTAAATACCATAATAGTTTACAAATAACACTGGGGTTGTCAAGTATATCTTTTTACAGTTAGGATACTATATATATCATTGCAAATACCTATAAATTATTTTATTTTTGTCAAGTTGATCATCATGAAGACATTTAATGTGCTAATTTTTCTTAGTGAGTGTAATAAACGGCCATTAATGTTTTCTAAAATGTCTGGATGTGATTTAATAGCTATTATTTATTAAAAATGCCTGTGTCCAGCTACTTTCCTACTACAATATGCCAAAAGCAGTACATGAAAATAGTATGCAACATAAAACAGTATGTGTAAAATGGCCAAAGTAAAGTGGATATTTTCTAATAACTGATTGATGTGCATCTCTCATGACAATGGTATGCATGAATTGCATGTGCTTGAATGATGATCAACAAGGTATTTATCAAATGCAGTATATATTTGTACACAATGTAATATTATAACCACACTGCATTTCTGTATTTGTTGTGTTCCCCACCAGAAACATTCTAAGGGTCTTCGCATGAGCCCCTAAATGTTTCACCATGAAGTTCATACTGTGGTGGCTGTGATGGCCGATGTGAGATATGCCCTTGGCGATGACAGGCATAAGTGCATGCTGGATGGCCATCTCCCACATGCGGGCCACGTCCTGTCCCACACCGCTAACAAGCACGCTGCTTCCGTAGCCCGGCGTTCCCCCGTCGGCTCGAGCCAGGTTTTCTCCCACATAGTACACCAGAGATGCTGTGGCAATCTCAAAACAATGTGGGTTGGCACCCTCAGGCAGAAGGTTGAATGTTTTCGCTGGTTCCAGAGACAGCACCTCAGATAGAGGAATTTCCTGTTGGAGAAGGTTAAGAGGTCTTATCTGAAAGCTGAAACCTAAATGATATTGCAGAGACATGCTTGTGGATCTGATGTGTGCGGTGATCCATGAAACCTATCAAGACAAACTATCAACATTATCAAAGGAAATGATGAAAGCCCTCTAGATACTTCATGGATTAATTTGTTAATGTGCGTTTCAGGTATCAGACTTTATTTTTTTGACTTGACACACGCATACCTTATAGTATTTGCTCCCAGTGTCATTCTGGAACAGGGTAATACACTTGCTGTCAAGTCGCCAGTAATGTCTCTTACGCTAGTGTGAAAAAAAAGAAATGATAATATATGTACAGTAATAAAAGATCACTTTGGTAATTTACCTATTAATTCATAAGGTTTATAATGGAAACCCAGAGCACTTACCAATGTGTCTTTGCTGGTGAAATGCACAAGCCAGCCTTCTTTCATAACATTGCTGCTTTTCCTCTTGGTGTGTTTGACAGACTGAACCACCCGCATAAGTGGGATGTTGTTGCTGGTGGAAGGGCTTACAAACATGGTGACATGTCAAAACCTTCTAGAACATGTCAGTTGCGGGTCAAAAACTATTTCATAGCATTAGAATACTCATACTGTTTAGTTCCTTTTTTATTTAGTACTTGACCTCAAACAACATGTTTTAACTCAAATTGTTACCTAGAATACAGCAAGACTAATAGTAAATTCTGTTTTTAATTGTTGTCATTATATTTTTCCTGTTTGGGAGTGTATTTTATGTATTTGTCCTTAAAATTAAGTAGTATTATTTTATACTGTAATAGTAGTTACGCTACCATTCAAATTTGGGGTCAGTACATTTTTTGGAATACTAAGAAATGAATACTTTTATTCAGCAAAGAAGCATTGAATTGATTAAAAAAGTGACAGTAAAGATATTTATAAGAAATATTAACCATTAACAATATTAATTTTACAGTTTTACAGTTTTTACTATATTTTTGATCAAATAAAGCAGCCTTGGTGAGCATAAGAGACATTTTAAAAAATCTTACTGACCCCAAACAGTAGTATTTGCAGTCATTTATTTCTTTATTTTGCATTCAGTATTTTTTTAATGTAATCACTGACTGAGACGTATGTGTGTGTGTGTGATATGTATTTTTTGACGAACACAAACTATTTATTTGTTTATAGTGCTTCTAGAAGTGATGAGGAGCTACCTGATGATTCTGTTGGATTCATCTGGGTCTTGGTCTTGGAAATCTCCAAGCTCACCATGTCCAGCTTCCAAAAGAGCAGCGGAGTCTACCGCCAGAGACTCTTCCATGTCATCGATAAGTGGACTATGTCTGTCACCATCATGGTCATCGCAACCCTCCTCCATGACCACATCTGATTCAGCACCAGGACTCAACAGATCTGAGAGCCATGATAAGAAAAGGATTGGAGTGAACAGGAAAGCAAACCAAGACAAAGTAAGTCATGTGATGCATAATATGTGTAAGAAAGCTGTCAGTTAAACACCACCGACCGCAGAAAGCAGAACATGAAAATGAGCAGTTTCAAATTTCCATTCAGAAAAGTATCATATTATAATATAAACAGGGAATATTATAACAGAGTCCCCATTGCAGTTATATCATTATGCTCTTTAGCCTTTGCATCAGATTTTATGCTTACTGTTAACGTACAGAAAGAAATTCCATTTTTATTACTCTGGTATCATAATAAATAATTGAGAATATCAATTTTAGCTTAACTATTGTAAGTGATATAAACAAACAGATTTAGTCGTACAACATTACCCCAGTTTTTTTTTATCTGAGTACATTATGCTACAAATGAAGAATGATTTTCACATGGCGTTTAATGTTCAGTCAAATAAATGTTGTTTTGCCGTCAAATTGCAGTGTTGATCACTGAATCGCATCGAAATGCTAAAGTTAGACTTGCCTCCGTTTCTTGACACCTCTCCGAGGCAGTTGTTTGGCACTTTGGGTGCACATCGTTTATGGCAGTTGAATTTGCAATCTGAGACAGTGTGAGGGAAACGAGAGCAGAAAAGAATGACAGAGCGATGGAGAGAGGGAGAAAGAGTTAAATGGGGGAGTGAGGGAGAGAGTTTACTACCAATCTGGCACATAAACATATGAGTTCCTGTTGTGCTGGTGGCTGACAGGCTGAGACCTCGCACATTGAACACATGAACATTAAAGCTGTTTGTAACAGCCCAGCCAACTGCACTCTTTACTGCTTGGCACATGGCATATATTCCTCTTACACAAACACATCGTATATAAAAAGCAGCTGTTGTGTCACTTTATATTTGTGCTCTGTTCTAGATGACACAAAAGGATCAACAAATTCTGTGATCTGTTACACTGATAGTTGTGGTGTTATCAGAACGTAGGATCTGTAAAGCGAGCATCAATACATTACATATTGGCATCTAACAGACTAAGAATACACAACGTTTTGAAAAAATTGTATACTATGCATACTATATATAGCGTATACTATGTACTACTGTGCAACAGATTTAATTTATGCATGGAATACTACATTTGAGCTACAAAACCATAGCACACTGTCTCCCACAATGCCATGCATTTAATTTGCATTAAACTAGCCATGGCCCCGTTTCAAATTTCCAAGGTTCTCAGAAGCAGAAATTGTCAAAATTTAAAAAAAATCCATGATAACGTTATAACCTTACAAAAAAGGAAAAAATGTAGAGAGATATTTGAAACACTTGTGCAGCAGCGCTAACTAGTTTTCTGTAATTTAATGCCAAGGTAATATAACACAAATTATAGTGTTATAAATGTACAATATATTTTAAAATATAAAAAACTCTGCTAGATTTACAATGTTAATAACTGTGGAAATGCCAGAGCCCGGGAAGTCACCTGTAGGGGGAAAAAAAATCAATCGAGGCGACAGTTTTGCAATTCGTCCCCTCAGTTTATAAACCGAACTCAAAAATTCTTTAAACTGTTCCCTTGGTTGAACAAAACATGCCCACGGATTAATAAACCATACCCACGAATTTCCAATCTGTGCACTCAGATTTTGTAAACTGTACCTTCTGTACCTGTACCAAATTCATAATCCATGTGCACGCTTTCACAATCCGTTCCCACGGGACGAATTGCAAAACCATTGCCACAGATTGTTTTTTTTCCCCCCTACAGGTCACTTACTCACTCCGTAATTTAACCATATTGCCAAAGAAATTTTTTACACAAAGCTGGATTAAAAATTAATGGAAAGTAACCTATTTATTTCCAGCATGCATTAAATTAAACACTGAACATGTGCCTATATTTGCACACTTATGTTTTTATATGTCAAAACAATATAGTAATATACAATACATTCTGTGCAGTATGTACAGTAGTACGCTATTATTCCATTTTGAACACAGTCCTACTAAGCCTCATTATCTATCTAATACAGTCCATCATTCATATAATAACGAAACGTCATATCTGCTGGAGAAATTATAGTGAATATTATATTAAACACATTTGTGTACTTATCGCAATTTGTGTAATTAGTTTACATGGATATTGTTAATAAACTGCAATGGTTTCTGGACAAAGTAATGATTCACAGCAGTTAGTAATCATTCTACAGTGGTGGCTCAGATGAGTTAATATAGTTTTATTACCGAGAATAAGAATTACACAGAAACATCACGATCAGAGGGGATTTAGACTAGGCACATTATTTTGTGAAGCAATAAGATACTAAAACAATTACTGTATGACAATAAAGCGTAATATTTTCAAGAGGATCATTCTATAACCATAGCTTGAAATATTGAGGATAAGCTCGTACCTTTGCACTGTAGTCCCTGACGGAAGAGGCCCTTGAGGAGCTTCTTGCAGTGCTGGCAAACAGTGGGGCGCGTGTAGGAATGAATGACAAATGTATGCGGCACCTTCACTTTAGACAGCAGGATCTTGTCTAACTCTATTGGCCGACCTATATAGGACTGAGAGTTGGAGCGGCCTCTTCCAGGAAAGATGTCTGATGGTGTTTTTTGCTGTGAACAAATAATGTAGCGTATCGTGACATTCACACAACACAAGGGCTATATCACAGGTGTAACTGTGTTCTCAGTACATTGGTATTTTTAATAAATGTAAGGTTAGGGTAAACTGTTGTATTATGTTGGGGCAAGTTGTCATACTGTGATGAATTTAGACTGTTGTTTTTACACATTTGCTGTTTCAAGAATTGTTTTACTGTGTGTATTAATATACAACTGGTTGTTTAATGGCAGGTTCAATTGTGACAACTTACCCCCATATAGTGTGACAACTGGGGCATGTTGTCACAAAACACCTTTTTTTTTTTTTTTTCTCGAAGTTTTTAGAAGTTTGAATGTTCAATAGATTTTAGCCAAGACTTTAAGTTACGTATTTATGCAGAAATTAACTCTTCACTGGAGTAAAGTGTGTGACAACTAAGCTGTTTGAATTTAAGAAACGTTTATGGATGAAACCTGTGACTGTGCTTTTTTGTCAATCGTTAAATTTTGCAAATGTTAAATAACTATTATCAAAAAGCAAATCAAAAGTGTTCATTTGTCACACAAGCTCACAGGTATTAACCTGAGCCAAGTCAGCCCTCGATTAGGTGAACAAAAAACACAATGGCTCTATGAGGTTCATGCTGA
The DNA here is from genome assembly GCA_004124795.1 of Poropuntius huangchuchieni. NCBI lineage: Eukaryota > Metazoa > Chordata > Actinopteri > Cypriniformes > Cyprinidae > Poropuntius > Poropuntius huangchuchieni. The sequence continues at coordinate 9,257 of SCHK01276552.1, forward strand.
GGGAGATTGTTGTATATGCTGAGCTTTGATGAATTTGCATCAACTCAGAACAACAACTTTCTCATCAAGCTGATCTTTAATGTGCTGCTGATTGGCAAAGATGCAGATGTCTTACCACCTGTTGTGAATAGATCTGACATCACGCAGGTGTGCATAATCAACTATTCAATGTGCTCTAAAGAAAGAAAATGATCAATAGCTTCCTGTTGCCATGTTGTACACTTCACCAAAGGCCTTAAGTAGATTCACGTGGAAAGTAAGGCATCGTACAGCTCAGTTCAGCTAAAGTACAGATGCAGTTCATTTGCTGTAACCTGTCTAGGTGTAGGGAACAGATTAGAGATCAGTTAACAGATGTTTGATTCTGCCGTCAACAGCCGATTAACAGTTTTCTTCAAACAAACTCTACATGTGTACCGCAACATTTCTAGTGTCAGGTTAAAATGTCTTAACCTCTTGAAGAAAAAAAACCCCTCTACATCTGGCTTAATGAAATTAAGCTTCAAAACAAAAGATTAAATACTTTTCATTTGACATTTTTTAATATCGCAAACAACAGGGGGCGTATGACAGAGAAAATAATCACAAGGCGGTTAGTTAAAGCTGAATTACTGTAGTTAGTGCCTACCTCCATGCTAGGACTGACAGGAGACTGGGCAGGAATGAAGGGATGTGTGGGGAGAGGTAGAGAGACAGACAGAGAACGAGTAGTGTTAATAAACAGGACAAGCATGCAGCACTAGCATAGGGTGAACAAACAGGGACCAAATCTATGATCTGTCATAACATCAGAGATTATTAGAGCAGTGTAACTGTTGTATTTGTAAGATTCATATGATTTGAACATTTATTCTATGTTGTAACTGAGGAAGAAGGAAGCATCTGGATCTAATTTTTAGCATCAAACTCACCAGTAAAGCTTCATCAGAGGTGCTTGGAGACGGTTCAGCAGACACAGAGCGAGTGTTGGTCAGGCCGGTGAGGGACACGTTAGAAAGTCGTCGTTTACGGATGCCGCTGCAGTTGTTTGGGATTTTAAAGGCACACCGTTTGTGGTAGTTCAGCCCGCAGCCTAGTAGCGACAAAAGAGCATTACATGGTGGTCTGTTTCTACTGCTGACAGAAGTGGAATGTTTAGACATGTACCTTCACACTTAAGCCCCTGCCTCACTAAACCCCACAGCATCTCTCCACAGTGATCGCAGAACGCTGGAGCTCGATATGAGTGAACGAACAGGGCGTGAGGTCTGATCTGAAAATCCTCCACTGTAGCTGAGGCTGAAAGTTTGAAACAACACACACAAAAGCGAAATGTAAATTTATAAAGTAAGGTGTTATGTTCATCAATCTGTGATCAAGTACATTTGCATGTCTCCATCATATAATATGCTGTAAGTTTTCCTGAGAGAAATCATATTAGCTAGTTTTCATATATCACAATTAAGTGCATTGTTAGCATTTTCTAATATACCTTTAAAAATCCAGAAAGTGAAATCAGCACTTCATTATACTGTATCTTATTTACCCCTAAATATTGGTACCTTTAAGATACATATTCGTACCTTTTGATAGGGTAACGCTCCAGTGATCATTTTGTAGATTTTTTTCTGAGAGTGTAACAATGGACTTGATAAAATGTGTGATGTTTTGTGGTTTTAGTTGGTTTGCTGCACTTCCATCCTTTTTTAATAAACTTACACAAAATCAAAAGATAATATAACGAATAAATAAATGAAATTAACCAAAGATTAAATTAGGTTGACACCCTTGTGTAAGCTGACTCTCATTTCTAATTTTGGCTCTCTATTTCCACCCTGTATGGCACCCAGCTAATAATCAAATCTCTATAATTAATAAAGTGCCTGAGCTTGACCACAGTGTATTTCTGTGCTGTACGCTTTCATAGAATTATGTCCTTAAATTACAAAACTAGCATTATAATTTTTACTGAATAACAGGAATGACCCCTGTGTCGTGCTCTAGAGCACAATAATAGTAGAGTAAATATTATATTTTTAAAAAATGTATTATAATTATTTATGGGGAGAAACATAATTTGTGCTGAAAGAAGCTTGAAAGAGAGGTTTAAGACACATTTAGGTAACATACTTATTCAAAATAACCATGTCACTTTACCCCCAACAGCATGTAGGCTTTTACTCCAAATACTATCCTTTCACTTATTTTAACAGTTACTGAATAACTGTTTGACATTCAACCAAACTGAAAATTGTGCGTCTTTTGTCTCTTTAATATGCGATCGTTTCAGGGTTTCTCATTAGCTGTGTAAATCTGCAACATTTTTTGATCCATGACTCACTTCACTTTAACACCCACAATTACACTTCACAATGACAACATTAAAATTGATCACATTACCTCAGATTTGATCTTTTTCATTTATTCTCAGCTAACTGTCCTGATACTTGCAATTAACATGAGCTGTGCTTTTTATTCGAAGGCGCTTTGGTAAAACCGTATCTGCTGAAACATCAATGTAAATCCTTGGTAATTCATTAAAGGATATGCAGTACCTGATGAGAGACGTCAAGTTTTGACAGCCTTAAACTCTGAAACATCTGTTATTTGTGCGTAATTGTGGTCGTTCAAGTGAAGTGACTCATAGATCATCCCAAGCACTTAATTTCCAATTTACAACTTAAAATCATAATTAAAGTTGTTTTCCCATAACAACTCGCATAAATAACCACACTTTTTGTTTGCATTATTTGGACTTTCGACTTCATGAGGGAATTTGCTTCGCTCTAAATCCCAGCAGCACTGAGTAAACATGTCACGATTAAAAAGGCAAACAAATGTTGCACAGGGAGTTATATCTTTATTTTATGAACCGTCCTCTTTCGAGCTCCCACAAGGCATGTGTATCTTTGGGGTACAGATGGATGAGAGGGTGGGCCAAATCCAATCTATCAATGGCCAGTCTGGCACACTTTTCCCGTCTCCACAGAACTGCCGCAAGGCCTGGGCAGCAGGCTCTCTGGCCTTGCCTAATTCTAATCAGATGGGCAGACCGTGTGTCTGTCAGGGTTAATGGGCTAGAGATGGTGGTCCCTTTAGAGGGGCCTGTGGTCAAGCACTAATTAATTAAGAACTCATTGTGAGTGTTCGAGAGCTTTAAAATGAAACAAAGAAGCCGATTAAGAGCTGCACGACATCTCTGTACCATATATTTCACCTCTAAAAATAATGCTCCATGCAGCACAGCATAATCTTACAGAACAGAACGAAATCCAGAGATATGACGAATTTTAATTGCTATCCAAACTCTTCCAAACAAACCCAGCTTTATTTATATTTGCAAATTGTACTATGAAAGGGAAGCTTTTGGGGTGGTTGGAGTGTTTTGATTGGCTCTTGTTGGCTGCATGTTGACAGGACCAATAGCGGCTGAGTGGCGAGCACAGCGGGAGAACTGCCTGCCTCAACACGCGCATGTTGCCTCCTCTCCAACATGGCTTCCCCTAGTACGCTCAAGTAGAATACATTCTGATTAGCCATTCTGCAGCTAAATTACCTCAATTCATTCAAATTATTGTTTTGCCTTTTGTTTAAAGGCCAAGATATGTTTGCAAGTTGAACTACCTGTAAACTGTCATTAAATGCTTCAGGGAAATGAGTATGATGCTGAAAAGGCATCCTGAGTTGACTTAATGCAAATACTTGTTTCTCCCGTCATTTTTTTTCTTTGCTGCTGGTGGAAATTGGACATTTTCTGGCCCGACACACTCTGGCCTGCGAGACAGTAGAGGCAAATCACTAAAAGTTAATGCGTACTTCTTAATCAATATTCACGTACGGTTATTAATCTCACACGTTCTGTATGGCGCTTGTATCTTCAAGCATTTTCTCGGTTGCAATTATGTTGATCTAGGCACAGCCAAACATCCTGTCAGCGCGCTTCAGTGAAGCCAACCCATGGTTACTCTAAATTTATCCAGCAGAAAATAGACTTCAAGCAGACTTTAAGGACCGCAACAGACTGGGTAGAGACCCAGCAGAGAAAGCATAGGTCATATTTTCATGAAATGCTGCTCTTTTTAATTGCTGCAGGAGATACTGTCAAAGTGATAATCCGAGAGATCAGCATTTATTGGCCTGCTCGTTGCGCCTTTTTCAGATTCAGGCCAATTACAAAGCATACAACTTTTGCTTTGAAAACCATATGGTGAGCAAAACCAGATTTATTGCTATCGAAGAATTAGTTTAGGCTGTAAAATAATAAGTTTACTTAATTAGTAAAGGAAAACTATGAGCTGGACCATTGATTTACTTTTGCGTCAGTTGCCAGTGAAATTATACCCTTTGAAAAAAGTGACAATCTCAGAGGGTCTCTCAGGGGGTGTCATAATTAATAACCGTTGACCTTACTTTGGTGACAGTTGTAAAACTCTTCTGTGTTACTTTACAGTGAAAGCAGCTGTCAAGTGTGTCATTGAGAAGTGTTACTCCGGGCTCCCAAAGGCTCGTCTATGAGAATGAGTGCATCTGGGTGTGTTAATCACCTGATTCATCCTGTCACAGACACGCACATGTACAGAGAAACACACCAGACCTTGTAGAGAGGCTGGGGGGTAGAGGAGGTGTCAGTCCCTGCTTTATCTTGTCAGAAAAGACTTCACTCAATTACCTGACATAGCACAGGGAGGAGAGGGGGAGGAAGAGAGGGGAAGGCCTGCCAAGTGTTTGTAGAAACACTTTAGCTGTGTCAAATGCGATACCTTCATCGCTTCCTCAGCAAAGCAACTCCGGTTTTCACACCGGGTGCAGCATCAAAACTTGGATGCGCATCAACTTTTCCAGAGTGGGAAACGAAGGGACAAAAAACAGTCAGAAATGACACAGGAATCGCACTCTGGTGTGTTGCAGATTGCAGAAACTTTGGCGAGTATTGCAGCAAAGTCACAGTGTCTTGTCTAACTGATCTATAATACAATGTGTTATGCCACAAATGAGAAGATGATGGATGTACATCTGCGCCTGGGGCATGACTACATGCTGAGCTAGAACTACTGAACGGGCCACTTACCTGACAGGACGACTTCCACCAGGTCCCCTTCCATAATTTCAGCCGCGCACCTCACCAACTGCAGGATGTTCTCCGAGTTTGGATCATGACGGAAAAGAAGAATCTTGTCATACATCCCATAGAAGCCACATTCTGGGAACTGTGATGGAAGAAAAATGATGTTTTTACAGAGTAAAGGCTATACTGAGTGGGTGGTGTGTAGTTTATGATGGTTAGCTTACATGAATTGCTTGTCTACTGATGCCAGACATATAATGCGTCTAAAAGCCCTGCCCACATATTCAAATTACAGACAACATTTCTCATACCTGAAGCTTTTCATTCAGCAACTAAAAGTACTCAAAAACCACATTATGATGCTCATGGGACAAACCTGACTGACAAAGACTGATTTATAGCGTTTTCCTTTTTTTTCTTTTTTCTCTCTTTTTGACTGCTCCTAAACAGTTTTACGAACAGCAGCTTCACAATCAATTCAATGTCAAAAGAAGAGAGCAACATATTGACTGACCCGTGTAGACCGCTGGGGAAATGGCTCACTAGCCTCATTCCCTATTGATCCCTGCTGGGTTGAGTTGCAGCAACACTGCAGAGAAGGCCTGCATGTAATGGCAATTCAAACCTACACAATCCACAAAGGGTACTCACATCTAAGCTATTTGGCTTTTATTACACCACAAACAAAAAAATCACAATAAAAACTACTACGGCTGTCACAATGAACTTGTATTTGGACTTTGCATTTACATTGACATTAATCTGTAAGATCACACATACAAAATATACTGGTATATAACTCTAGTGTTGAGTATCAGCTATTGAAATAGCACACATAAATAAAAAAATATATATAAGAAAAGAAAATGTGTGTGTATAAAATTTTAATTATATGCTGGGAAACGATTAATCGTGTTTAATCTCATCCAAAATAAACCTTTTTGGGGTACATAATATATGTGTACTGTGTATATTTATTATGTATATATAAATGTTTATATATTAAATATATTTATTTATAATATAAATTATATGAATATAAATATATACATGTAAATACATGTGAATATTTTCAAAATATATATTGTACGTGTTTATATATATATATATATGATTTTAAGTTGGGGTCAAATATATTATTGCTAATATAATAATAAAATAATATTTTCTTAAATATAGCTAATATATAAATATATATAAATGTCACAATATAATATAATATAATTTTTTGATTAATTTTGATCCATTCTTATTCTTGTCATTCCAATTCAACTTCCTGTGTGTTGTGTCCAATTTAATTCAAATTCCATGAATTTAAAGTCGGCTAGCTCTCAAATGCTCAATTTTGTTCAACCTTTTCCTGAATAAATTCTCTTCACACTTCATAAACACCTTTCTGGTTTTGTAAAAATGCAGCCGAGAGCATGTATGTGCCTGATATTCCTGTATGCATATAAACGTACAAAGATTCAGGAAGCCGCTTCGAATGAGATTTCTGAAGAGGCATCTACAGAGAGCAAAGTATGGCACGGAGCTGAAAAGGAAGTGAACGAACATGGAGAAAATCCAATTTCTAAATAGAGACACCGAACAGCAGTGACTAACATAGAGAAAGAAACTGCGGGATTACAAAACGGCTCCATCCAAGATATCTGGATGCTAACAGACCGTGAAAGCATATGATGATTATCAGGCTACAGGTTAACAGATTGAACACTAATCATTCGCCTTGTTCCCAATCCAGTCGAATAGCCGTGTCACATTTATTCACAATTCCAAATGAGCCATTTTACAGTCAGAGCATTTTACTTAAGAGCATCTGATCGGTGCAAATATTTCAAGCTCGCTTCTAACCAGAGCACTGCTTTGGAGAAAACAGCGATGACTCTATCATTGTTTAGCAACCCGGCAGAGGAGCTCACCTCCGAACGCCCACACAAGATGTACACTGCACCAAAACGCGCTGTTAGCGTATCATTCACTGAGGCGCCTTTTAAAAGCATACCACCGCAAGCACGCATTTCAAACCAACGCGTGGAAATTCGATTCGAGCCCCACACACAGACTCTCCTCTGGTATCCTCACGACATTACAGCGTGTATTAGATTCAATTTGACAACACTTGCAGGACCGAGTGTCTGTTTTCGCGATTTCTTTTCGCCGTTTAATTGTGCAGATTCCTTCCCCTCTTGTCTAGCTCTAATGAATGCTACACAATGAAGATACACAGAGGCAAGTGTGCTTTTGAGGTCACCATGACAGCAGCCTCACTGTAACAGTGTGGGTTGTCATGGCAGCGGACACCCAAGGCTCTTTCCTGATTGAGCACTATTCATTTGTTTGGCACAAATGGATGCACATATATCTGCTGCATGTCTGAGCCATCAAAGCCGAAGACACACCGATCCTTGTCATTAACCCCTTGGGAGATGTCTGGCTCCGATCGGTGGAATCCTCTGACAATAACTCTATGTTATTGCCTCTTAGAGAGCTGCCCAGACCCCCTTGCTTGATGGTCTTTCATGACTGTCATTTTCTGCCATCTCTCTGTATGTGTTTTATAGATGACAGGCTAGCGCGGCGAGAAGAACATCAATTTGGATGTTGTCTTCCCTTTAAACAACTGGTTGCTGAAGCTGGTTGTCAGGGTGGGGCGAGCACTTGTGTGTGTCGAAAAAGGCAGGTATGTTAGGAAAGGAAAAAAAAAAAAGATGGATGGGCAGAGAGAAAGAGCGAGCCAGCGAGCGCTCTGAAAGCTCGTAAGGAGTGAATCATCCGTTCTAACTGTCAACCCCCTCTCGCCTACGCCGTACCAGGCTCAATGCCCTGCTCTTAACGCTAAACCGCCGTTCCTTCCTCCCAGCACCGCTTTGACATCCTAAAGAACCTTAGCCCTTTAATTACTCAGACTAATGATATCAACCTGTTGTCATATTGGGAGACATGCATTATATTACATATAAAATACATATTAGATTACTGCTATTACAATTAAGCTTTAGCATGTATAAATACATTTTCACATCACGGTGAATGTGCATGTGGATGTGTTGGATGATTTGCAATCAATTAACCTTTGCGTTGATATTAACTACTTTTAGCCGAGCATGCATGTAAAAACACATTATATCTACATTTGAAATCATACTATATTTAAATAATTATTTTTCGTAACCTCTCAAAAGCATGTTTTATATAGTATGAATATGTGTAGTGTGATTGAAATCTGAACATACTGTATCTGCCATGTTGTCAGTGGCATAATAATAGGACAGTAGTAGATCATTTGGGTACTTTTGCATTCTGCACACTTTTGCCTTTTGTTTTGTGTGTGTTTTCTTGCTGAAGGTAATGATTAAAAAGTAGTCTGTCTGACCATAGTGTGTAGGCATTGTACTGGATTGGCTATTGCTTTGTTGCAGGATGTACAGTTGTGCTCAGAATTATTCATACCCTTGGTAAATATGATCAAAAAAGGCTATGAAAATAAATCTGCATCGATAATCCTTTTGATTTTAAAAATGTACAAAAATCTAACCGTTCATTGGAGAATAAGAATTTAAAATGGAGGGAAAATCTCATCATGAAATAAATGTTTTTTCCAATACACATTGGCTGCAAGTAATCATACCTTTTATTCAATACTTTTTAAAACCTCACCTATATAGTCTTCACCTATAATGCTTGATAAGTTTAGAGAACATCTGACAGGATTCAGCTATTTTCTGCAGTTCTCCACCTGTGATCCTTGGAGTCTTTGGCCACTCAAACTATCCTCTTCGACCTTGCTTTAAGACAAAATAGACCCACATTCTCTTCCAGGCAGATTTGTAACATTTTCTGTTGATTAGAAATTCTTAATTATTGCCCTGATGGGGGAAATGAGAATTTTAATGCTTTAGCTTTTTTCTTACAGCCACTTTCTAATTCGTGAAGTTCAACAATCTTTTGCTTCACATCAGAAACATATTCTTTGATTTTACTCATTGTGATTAATGATTAAAGGAATTTGGCCTTTGTGTTTCTTCATATTTATATTCCTGCGAAACAGGAAGCCATGGCTGGATAATTTCGTGTTCCTAGTCATCCTGGTGTGATTAAAAAAATGCAAATATGAATGGTAATATACTTCAGAGATATTTTAATCATAAGAATTTCTTTTATTTTTCCAATATTTTTATTTTACCTACAGTTAAAAGTTAGATTTTTTTTAACAATGTGTATACTTATTTGCCAGCAACCCGCCAAAATAAAAGCTTGCTGATTTTAAGTTTAAAAATTATGAAAATTCAAACTTTTGAATTAAAAATCAAATGGATAAACAAT
>SCHK01276552.1:18651-29820 GCA_004124795.1 Poropuntius huangchuchieni
GAACAATGTGTATACTTATTTGCCGGCAACCCGCCAAAATAAAAGCTTGCTTATTTTAAGTTTAAAAATTATGAAAATTCAAATTCAAACTTTTGAATTAAAAATCAAATGGATAAACAATTCATACTTATTTTCACAGCCTTCTTCGAACATATTTACCAAGGGTATGAACAATTTTGAGTACAACTGCAGAAGTGACAATGCAGGACATTTACTACTATGTACAACATATTATACTTATTACATATTATACTTTGATTTTGAAGCCTATTTGCCATTACGTTGGATGATAACATGTTTTATATCGCCAATAAGCATTGTTAATTTTGCTCTGTGACTGGCACTTAGTTTGCCCAGTTACGAACGATACAATGTAATTTAGTCTACAGGGCCTGTTCACTCCAATAAATATAATTGAACTAATAATGAATAATAATACTAGATAAATATACTAAAGTATATTACTAATACTACTAAAGTGCAATTGGATTGCAGTCACATTGTATATTTTAATAATTAATAGTTTTTTTCCTGGAGAAAAATAAAACTATTTGCACTACAAACATTGTGTTTAGAATTGCAACAATACATTGCAATAAAATGATTAAACCAGTGTGCAGTAGCAAGCACTATTACAACCTGTTTTTTACAGCTAAAAATAACANACAATAAAATGATAATATCAGTGTGCAGTATCAAGCACTATTACAACCTGTTTTTTACAGCTAAAAATAACAAGAAATGGAAGACACCGGAAGCCTCACACATTCAAATTACAAATGGCTGCACACTGACTTTAAAAATAAGGTGGATATAGTAGAGATGTGGGCATATTTGGATGCAGTGTATATGTAAGGCTAAACCAAATACTGTCATGTATAAGGGAGGCTGTGGCATGTGTGTCACACATGTTCTATCATGGCAGTTATATAGGAAGTAAAGGGAAAACAACATTAAATATCAACTTGATATAAAATCAGGGCGGTTTATGTGACACCTCACTTCAAAACATGTATAAATTGCAGTGAGGATTGCAGACTAAAGATGTGAGATATCAGCAACAAAGATGACAATGACAACAGCAGCGCATATGCGGTGATGTCTAACTATATTAGGCTACGAAATCCATGCCAGTAGAAGAACAGACACCAGTGACGCACAGACCGTCGTCTTGTAATCAGTTTTCAGGATGATAAATAAGCAAGAGGCTATGAGCAGAGGAGAAATAGCTGTTCACACTGTACCAAAGTCAGTAGAGCAGTGTGGTTTGTTTCCTTGTAGTGCTATAAGCCATTGCGTGCAAAAGCATGAGCGAGTCAAATGTTGCACCACATTGTTTTGGCTCAAATGCTCTCATATTTGGCATAAATATATACATGTTAAGCAGATGCAATACTATGAAACAGTTTCTTAATCATTATTGTTTTCATCCATTTGACTCGTCACAGTAATTTCTGGCACTTCCAGAGGAGTTCTCTGAGTTTCAACTTGATTTTATTTCATTAGTTTCACCATAAGTAAATTCAGAGTGGTTGGGTGAAGTGTAATGAACTTAACACTGTTGTAACTTTGGCAGTGAAGTTTGCTGTGAGAAACTGTATGAACGTGCCAGAAGGGAGAACGCTTTGTACTGAGAAATATAATTTGCAATATTATGCTTTCCAAAACATGTTTTAAAAATGTGACGGACGACTTGTATCTAATATTTAAGAATGCTGTCACTGAAGCACCAATAGAGGACAGTGCAAACATTTGTGTTGTTTAAAGAATGGCTGCTGTCTCTTATAATAAAAATGCAAAAGTCTACAGATTCTTTGTTATGACACAGTTGGCTTTTATAGTTGCTGTCATACTTCCTCACATCATACTTGCTAAATTTAAAGAGATAGTTCACCCAAATATGAAAATTCTGTCATCATTTACTCACCCTCACGTCATTCCTCTGTATGACTTTCTTTGTTCTGTGCAACACAAAAGAAGATATTTTGAAGAATGCTGGTAACCAGTTTTGGAAGACTATGAATTCGGACATACTGCTCTGATACTTTCACATACTATCCATCTTATTTCACAACGCGGAGGCAAGCTATTTCAAACAATTTCACAACACAGAAGAAAGCTACTTTCTTCCATTTCATTTGCAACTATATATAATAAATAACTTGAAGAAAAACAAAGTGCAGAAAACGGTAAAACTATTTACACTACAAACCGATGTGTGGTGATGGATGACAGCAAGAAGAGCTAACTGTGTCATAACATAAAGCATGTGTACAAAGCACTAATAACTGTTAAACAGATTCAATTTAAAATTGACAGAACTATGTAAAATTACACTGAAAATAGGTGAATGCAAAAAAACATGCAATAAAAATTATTAGAAATATTTTACATGAAACCCGCAAAACAAACAAAAGTGTGCATTTCAGTTAATAATGAAATAAATAATAAAGTTAATTCACAATGCATTAAATTGATCAACAGTGACAGTAAAGACTACTACATTGTTACAAAATTATTTTTGTTAAAAAAAAATCTAGGTAACGCTTTATTTTAAGGTGTCCTTGTCACTAGTATTTACTATTATAATAACAGTAAATTATGCATAATTACATGCAAGTAACCATAAACCAAACCCTAATCCTAACCCTACCCATACAGTAATTACATCTAGTTCATTAATATTACTCAGTACTTAAATGTATAATTACACTGTAACAAGGACACCTTAAAATAAAGTGTAACCAAAAACTATTTCAAATAATCTGTTATTTGAAATATTTGAATTTCTGTTCTTCTGAACCTTTTTTATTCATTAAATAATCTTGTAAAATATATTGTGTTTTTTCACAAAAACATTAAGCAGCCCAACTGTTTTTGCCATTTATAATACAAAGAAATGTTTCTTTAGCACCAAATAGTGGATGAACAGTGGCTTTGTTTCCTATTGACTCATGGAAAATAAGCATTTAACAGAGGGTTTACACAAACGAAATCAATCCAATAATCCATGTACTCAACATAAGAGCAGTTCCTGTATAAAACATTTCACAGTTCAAAACATCTGAGCGTGGAAATGTATCATATTAGATAGAGAGCTGTAAAGTACATGGCTTTGTACAGGTACCAGAAAACCAAACACACTAGACTTCAGAGAGAGCCAGTCAATGAGCCTAGACAGCGTGAACCCTAACCACCATCGGTCAATCAGTCTGCCCGAGCCATGTGTAGTCTGCAGGTTACTAGCTGCTGGCTGTGCTGTAACAACCACTGATCAATACTATTGGAGCACTGCTCCTCTATTTATACACCCTATACACACACACAAGGAAACAACCAGCAGTGTGTTCTGCAAAAGACATTGCTGCTGCATCAAGATGTCATATCACATCATATTAAGATATGTAAAAGCAAGTTACTTCACTCAAAAATGAAATATCTGTCATTATTTGTCCATATAATGAAAGTTAAAGCTTTGTTTTGGAGCCCAGTGACTTCACCATGGACAAAAATGTCCTTCATAAATAATGATTAAATCATTTTTAAAGTTCCACAGAAGAAAGAAAGAAAGTCATACAGGTTTGGAACAACATGAGGGTGAGTAAATGATGACAGAATTTCCTTTTTTGGGGGGTGAACTAGCCCTTTAATCAAATCTATGATTTCTGATGATTTCTAATGACTAGAATTTGCACAAAAAGGAGCATAGCACCAATTTTAAAAAATCAAGCTAATCATTGAGATGGTAAAGAGCTTTATGTCTCAATTCAAAGCTCAACATTAAGATCTCACTCACATACTGTACATTTACATGTGCTTAATCCTGTGGAGAATCATCTGGATGAGCGACACTATAAGATGAGACTACACACTGTATCTAATTACAGCTCTCTTTTAGGACTGCTAAGATTCTCATTGTCACCTTAATAGCTGTATGTTCACACTTTATTAGTGAGTATTTTACAGCTCCCTTCCTCAGTGCCGACATGCCCACTAACTAACCCTTGGCAAAGTGCACTCGGCTGGAGACAGCGCAAGTTCTGTTGGGCTTTGAGGTGCTACAGCAGATCATTAAAATAACATGACAGGCTTAGCGGGTGGTGCACCTCTAAATTGACTTCATAATTTTGATATTTTGCCTATGATAGGGTGAACTGGACTACCTCACACAGCATGAGGTGCAACAATCATAAAACAATATGTAAGCCAAGCTTTTGTGTGCTTCTCCTATTGCTCTACTGCTTTCATATGAAATTAACAACATTTAAAGTCTTGATTAGATTAAGAGTGACTTTTTTATTAAAGGTGGCATTCATTTCAGTTGGTTTAAATATGAAGAGTAGGAGATTAGCAAAGCTATTTACTTAAAAATCATACATATATCAGTAAAACAAACAAAACGTGCTAAATGCTTAAATAAATCAGACACTTGATCTGTAAAGTTCATAGTGATGCTTTAAGGTTCAACTAAAACTGACTCAAGTATACCTTATTATAGGGCTTTTTTCAGTAACTGGATGTACAAACTAAAAAAAACACTACATGACTGTTTGTGCTTGGTTCTCCTGAAGAGATAATTGTGTTTTCCAAACTCTGCTTGAACACCCATGAAAATGATGTAACCTCCCAGTAAACTGCATTGACACTGAGACAAACACTACATATTTTTAGTCATTTCAATTACTGCAATATGCAGTGTTTACTTCATTACTGAAAGCAATTAACAAGTTTCTTTGTTAACTCTCCGTCGTATATCCATGTTGGCGTGTGTGAGAGTCCATATCTCAATAATGCTATTAAATGAAAGCGCAAAACTGAAGCCCTGAGCTCCATATGGGTGCACCTTACCTCAGAAACATCTTACCTCAGAAAGACTATTTTGCCAGAGCCACAGTATTATATACAACAAGAATCCATTCAGCCACCTGATTGGCTGACAGACCAAAGGGTGCTTTGCAGTGCCGCTACACATTGTTGAAAAATCAAGATGAATGGGATGCTATGAAGCCACGGTTCTCAAAAACAGACGTAAGCGCACACGTACACACATGCACACCGTCATGTATCTCATGGTAATGAAAGCTCTTTGAATACTCTCCAAAACAGCTGCTCAACAATGGGCTATGTGCAGCTCTCATCTCTCACCCCAGTGTGGGAGTGTGTGTGTGTGTGTGTGTGTGTGTGTGTGTGTGTGAGAGTGCGTGACCCCACCACACATGGCTCTCGTCATCATAATGGCACTCAGATAAGTACTTCACAGGCAATCATAATCAGTTGCCAAGCAACTAGAAAGACTCACATAGAAAGACCAGTGCTGGGAAGATGACCATATAAGCTAATATCGATAATTCAAATATAATGTCTTAGGCAATGTAAATGTATAATTGCGTTAAAATCTACAGCTTTCAAAGACTATTTCGTCACAACACTGTGAATAGCAAAATACACTGGTCTTTTATGCCCACTTTAAGAGAGACTCCATGTGCGTCAATAAACCTAGCTCCACGACAACAAGGATCTTTTTTTTTTTTTTTTTGTTACATGTTTTAGACCCATGACGGATGCATTAGGCTGACATGAAATCACTCGTCAAACACAAGTAGCTGTTCCGCACAGCCGTCATCAGCTATGCTCATCTGCCAGCCGTGTCTATGCTATGGACTGAGCAATGCATCGGTTAGCGCTTAGCATGAAGAGTGCGGCAGCCCCGCTGATTAATAAGAACACTTTGAGGAGCGGTAATGCAAAAAGGTGCAAACTTCAAACAAAGGCGCTATCACTTTAATTAAGCCTGATAATCCAGAGCACTAATGGATTCACAGTCTATTAGGCAGCCCCTTGATAGCACTAAGGACTTTTGTCAATGTGAGAAAGAAGAGAAGTGGTAAAGAGTTTTCATTTCTTTCACCGCAGGTCATAATGCTGTCCTTTGTTGCTAGTTTTATGTGCTCCTCATGGTAAACGTATGGAGTGATTCTGTTGAAATATTGTTTTTTTAAACCTATATTTAATATAAAGTCCATTTTTTAAAATCGATTTTAGAAATATCACGTGGTTGTCTTCTAAGATGGAATGGCTTGGTCAAAATCTCAGATATTGCAATGATATTGTTGGAATCCCTTTCAAACTGATTTTTTTCCAGGTGATGAACGATAAGAACACTGACAGCCAATCAGAATCTATTATGCTTTCAAGAGCATGTGCATTTAAAGCGGCAAACAACAAAACTTCAATATGTGCTTGATAAACAGAATGTGATTGTGTTTTGGTGTGGATGCTAAAAAAGTTAGCATAATTAGCTTTATAGGCCTAATTATCGTTCTTTGTGTCAACATGGAATAGTTCATCTCAAAAATTTAAATTGTCATCCTTTTGAACAACCAAACAGTTGTTGGTCTCCATTGTCTTCCATTGTAGGGAAATAAATACTATGGAAGTCAACCAGGACCATCAACTGTTTGATTACCAGCATTCGTCAAAACATCTTTTATGTTCAACATAAGAAAGAAAGTCACACAGGTTTGGAATGACATGAGAGTGAGTAAATAATAATAACTATTCCTTGAATACAATAAAATCTGTGATATATTTTCATTTATAATCTTGCAGTTGCCGTGAATAAGTTTTCATTACAGCAAACATCTTCATGTTCTCTTTCTAAAATGAAAATATAAACACATCTTCAGCTATAAATCTACTTATATTTATATAAATCTCGGCCCTGACAAACTTATACCACCACGTTAGCTTGTTGGAAAGCTTTGGACTCTATATTATGACAGAAATTCTATCACACGTTTTAAGTTGGATCATGGTCAAGCAGTCTTGTTCCACCTTTCATTACTTGTTGAGATTTGACTGAGGGTGGTCCTTGATCCTTACAGCTCAAGAGACATTTGTTATCCTCTGCTGTACTTAAACTGCTCTCTGGCTCAGACCTTAACTTGTATCATAACAAAGTAGCAGAGCAAAGAGGCCAAATGAAGTTGTAACTAGTTGAAGTTGATTGCCAAGGCCGGCTTATGTATAGAACATCTTGTCCTTAAAGGGACAGTTCACCTGAATTGAATGAAGCTTCTGTTACTTTTTTCTGTGGGACACAAAAGATGATTTTTGAAAAATATTCTGTTTCCCTATTCAGTATTATGAAAATTACCAAAAAGGGCCATAAACCTTAACAGTGACAGAATGTTAAGTCACTATTCACTGAAAATATCAACAAGATAATGATTAAAAAGGGTGGTTTTTACAACAGTTTCACACACACACACAAAAAAAAAACATTCTGGGTTCCCCAAAGAACTTTTCAGTTCTTTTTTTATAATCTACAGAATTTTTTTCCATTATAAAGAACCTTTAAGTGCAGTGGAAAGGTTCCATTGATGTTAGAGGTTCTTCATGGAACCAGTGATGCCAATAACTGTAAAGAGAGCAGAGAGCATGAACAAATCGTTCTTTTTTTGTCAAACCTTTTTGATAAATCATTTGATCCAGTTCACAAAACCAATGTAACCTATTTGTTTATTAAGTTCTCACTGAAGCCATTTGAAGCTATGGAAAATTACACACAAGTTACATTGACTACTTTTATTTTAGACATTTTAAAACATTTGAAAGCTCTAATCCTCATTAATTATAATTGCATGGAAAATGAGTACGTTATTAAAATGTCTCCTTTTGTGTTCTATAGAAGAGAGAAAATCATGCAGGTTTGGAACAACATGAGGATGAATAAATGATGGCAGAGCGTTTATTGTCACTATTCCTTTAAAGAAAAATTCTGCCTGTATACGACAGGGGATTAAACTTATGAAGAAACTGAACAGTTCTATTGTTAGGATTACATTCATCTGTTGTCACACATATGTTGTCACACATCAGACTTAGCCTATATGTAACAATAAAAGAGAAGAGAAGGAAATGAAGTGTGACTCAAAGTGACAGCTTTAGGTTGTCTGATTACATCTACGTCTGAGCTACATGTTCTTTTCCATATGAACACCTGTACAACAGCACAGTACTGTGGGTAGACATACGAAACTAAACTTACTCCCTCCATCCTGCGAACACATTCCAACACATACAGTACAACTAAACAATATATGCACAGAATTGTTTGAAACTGTCTGCACAACAATGCCACCTTCACCTCATACACACTTATTCAACATCTCACATGGAACTATTTAAAGTGTTAAATGCTCTGAGTGCTTATGCTCAAGAGAGCCTCCCCATCTGAGAACGTGTATACAAGGCGTTGAAGGAGCTCAGGTTGCAGATCTGTTGTTCTCATTCGCATTTTTTCTTCTAAATATATTTAAACAAGTACTTCTATTTTCCAAAACACATACTGACAATGTCAGGACTAAAAAAAAAGGTGCTTCTTGTTAAGTGTCACATGATGCTTGTTGTTGTTATGCTTATCAAAATACCGCTCTGCATTTTAACACCTGTATGTCTTAAAACACTACAGACTGCAACCTCTGCACTTTGTGTCGCAGAATAAACTAGGAAGCCTCAAGGGAGGGAATGAGATTTTGGGAAGAAAACAATGTTTGATAATGGTGGGAAATTATGTTGTTGTCAACACCTCCTGTCTTGTCACAAACTTTGTAAGACGCATGCGTTGAGTAATATTTATGGAGCTAGTATCATTCTGGTGATGTGTCACAGCACAGGTGCTTACAAAACAGAAAACGCAATTTGCTAAAAGATATTAATAACTGTGCAGATGTCATCGTATGCGCCTTTTAAGTTGTGGTGACAGTCTGACTGCTGTGTTATCACAGTGTTATGCGATTTTGGAGAATATGAATCTACACAGAAGTATTATTACAAGTACTTGTGAGCTCACATGCTCTTTTAGTGCATAAAGGTCGTCAGATGTGGCTTTCACTTTCATGTCATTCCAAACACAATAAAGTTACACAAAAAAAGTTAAAACCATAGCCATTAACTATACTTATCAGAACGAAAAACATTAAAGTTATTGATCAGTTATTTATCATTTCCATACAACAAGAGAAAGTAAGCAGCAACTTTTAAGCTTCAAATAGTACATATGACTGAGTTCTTGTGTATCATGTTTGACCAATATTTTAGAATATAGGGGAGAAGAAAAGTATGGAAAAGAGCAAAGATGGTACATTTTTCGGGATACATTTACTTTAAAATTCTAAAATGAAATATATAAAAATGTTAAGAACACACACAACTATAAATTATTTTTAATTATTTTTCTAAAATATCTAAATATGTTTTCATCTATTGCTAAGTTTAATGCCACTGTCACTTCTCATTTTAATGAATTTATAGTGTAATTTCGCCAAAACAGCATAAGTCTCATGGCAAAAAAAAGGGTAAAACTCCAGAGCAACAATGCATGTAACTGTTCTTGAAAATGCACTGTTTAAATAAGTTCAAGGCCACGTTATACAACTGTTTCATTAGGTGAGCCAAAGTAAATCTTGCCTTGATATTGACTCAGTGTAACAAACTTGTACTGTAGGATATCCCAAACATCATCAAACAAAGCATAAAAACTCTGGCCATAATCCACTGAATAGTTTTGAAAGAATGCAGTTAGGAGAGACAGGCCTGCAGTACTCTACAAGCCCTTCACTCGTTCAATAAGTGCTCAACGTCACCATGTCGTCATCGCTGTCAATGGAAAATGCAATGCAGAACACTTCATGATGCTACACATCCAGAGTGTTTGTGTTGCTACAGTTTATGGAGTAAACTCACAATGCGACTCATTTTAACCGCCATTTTCTATTATTTTCTTCATCTTATTTTCATCTTTTGAAAGTTTAAAGCTCGTTTGTAAGCCTGTATGATGTACTCCTAAACAAATACATTAAAGGACAGAATTCATTAGGCAGACATTTGAACAGATGCTGCCTTAAAACAGCCTATATAAATAAAGCTTTCAAGTTTGTGCGAACTCAGAATTCTGAGTTTCTGAGCACCAAATGTGTAAGCAGTCTAAAAAGTAAAAGTTATTTCCAAACTCCGGACTCCCGTCAGTTCTTTGATTATTTAGGATGATTGCATCTGTGGTATTTTTACGTGAACGGCAATGAATGAAACATGAGGCATATGGAAAGTGTTACCTTCTGGTCCACGATGGAGCATGCCATCTCTCGGACCTGCGCCAGGCTGAACTCGCCGGAGTCCAGCAGCACGGGTTCCCGGCTCAAGCCGATCTGGATTTGGAAGGAAATGCCTTGCGACCCCGGGAGGGGGCTCGGCGGTCGGATCACCGGAGGCACGCTCATATGAATCCCTTGGTGTCAACACACAATCACGCCTGGACAGCGGTCAGATCGGGCTGTTTGGTCGAGTTCACACACCGGTTGCGCAAACTGAGGCAAAACTTCAGATCCCTAAAGACGTTCAGAGGGTAAACAGACGAAAAAGGCGAATTTCAAGCAAAAACGCTGGCACGGAAATGCAAAGAGTTATTTGGACATTGAGAGGCGATGATGATGATGGAGATATAGACGTCAGATATGTTTAATGTTGGGCTCTGATCAGACACCGCCTCCTGGCTGGTTCCTTCATCACGGAGGCTCAGATGCTGCTGCAATGGCGAACGGGGATGTGAATGTCAAAGTTTCTTTGCTGTGGATTAATTCTCGACACTGAAACATAGATAAAAACATTTACGTTTACAGGTTATATGGAATAGAGTCGGTACCCTGACAAAAAAGTTGCCATGGTAACCATAGTTTCCGCCAAAATACTTCCGCAAAACCATATGGGGCATCCTTCAAACAGATAAGCTTTTAAAATATTTAGTTTTGATTTACATAACAGATGTGGCTAATGCCACGCTGCGATTGTAGTTTAGAACTACTAGATTTGTACCGATTTCTTTTTTTTTAAAGGGTGCTGCTGTTTGGTTGCTAGGGGGTTTCTAGGGTGGTTTTTGCCTGCCCACGTTCACCTAAGTTTATGGGACGTTTTAGTCCAGACCAAAAAATAAAAATAAAATGATTCTTCAGAAATTCTAAATTATGCTGATTTCCTGCTTAATTATTATTGGTCAATTTTCGCTCCTTAATATTTTGTGGAACATTTAAAATATATACGTATTATGTATGTATGTGTATATTTACATTACATTATATAAATGTTATTTAGTGCTGTCAAACGATTAATCGC
>SCHK01276635.1:0-26369 GCA_004124795.1 Poropuntius huangchuchieni
TGGAATTTCTGTGATGGTTTCTATTGGGCTTTTATTGTTTTGTTTTTTTTTAGCAAGGAAGTCTTTATAAAAAAAAAAAAAACCTCAAGTATAATTCAGTACCATATTGCACTGCATTGTTTTAAACACATTTAATGGATTTTAATATGCCAAAATACTTTAACTTCATTGATTGGCGATGTTACTTTGTTAAAATATTCAGGGTTCCTTTAAAATGATAACAGGAAATGCACAGCCAAAAGACAAATGCCACTAAATATCTACTACTTTGCTTATTTTTAGCTGTAGGTTCCTCAAATTCTTCCGTCTCCTTTTCCCAGACTCCCAGTACTTGAGTGTGTGGGAAAAGTTTGTATCGAATAACAGAAATCTACACACACAAACCCAGCCCAAATATACAGTCACTGCATGTTTGACGTCTTTGTCCTTGTTTTATTGGAGCATGAGAAGGCACTAGGAAGTGCAGTATATGACTATAATATCTAGGGCAGAGTTCGAAATACAACTAGCATTATTTTTCCCATATCTTAGTGTAGCAGAAACAATAAGAGTAGTATGATATTCTGAATGCAGCCTGGAAGTCCCAAAGTAACACAGTAACACTGTCTTCTATGAAAAATCTGACCACAGTGCTCAAGGCACTTAAACACTTTTACACAGCGTTTTTAAATTTTACTACATTATATTATTGTAAATAAGTGCATAGAAGAAACTGGCATGAACTTTTAGGGGAATTTCATTGGTCAGTAAGACTTCATACTGACACCTACTAGTGTGGATGCAACTTAACACAAAAACAAACAATTGGTTAGCAGATAATTAGATAAAGTGAGTGGAATTGAAATGGTCATGTGATCCAAACATGACAGTCACCATGAAGAGGGACCACCCTATCATAGAATAAAGTAGCTTTTGTAGTCAATGCATGAGACTCGTATTACACTTTATCAAAAGTACTATTCATTTCATTTTGTTAAATTTTACACCTTTTAGCTGTTCTTCATGGTCTTTCTCATGGATAACAGTATTCAGGCCTAAGCAAATGAGAAAAGGCCAACAGAAACACATGAACGCAAACCCTTCTAGCTGTATATGTTTGATTTCACACATCGTTCAAAAAAAAAAGTGCCAGAGTGTTAGCATATTAGCATTAGCGTAAGCTACTAAGGCAATTTTTCAATTTCGGGTCATGGAGAAGACTAGTAAAAGTTAGTGTAGTTAGTATACCCAAAAATGAAAACACAGTGATTCACTTTCATGATGTCCTAAGTCTGTATGTTTAGTCTGCAGTACACAAAACAAAAGAAGGTATTTTAAAGGATGTTGATAACAAAACTCTTTTGGTTACCATTGCCTTCCCTTTTATGGACAAAAAAACACAAACAAAAAAAGAAAAGTCACACAGGTTTGGAACGACATGAGAAAAATTATTTTTAGGGTTAAATATTCCTTTAAAGTTGGCGTGTTTACATCTAGCCATCTCAATAACGACACTTTTGCCTCCTTTAGTACTAAAGATTAGCATTTAGCACAACATGTACGTACAAACAGAAGACAATAACTGTTACAGCATGAAAGTGAATTAGGAATAAGTTTTCCCTTCATTTACACTATCGTTTTTTTTCCCCTCAAGCTCTTCCGACCAATCATGGCTGACTGGAGTCTGCTGGGGAACTTTCTCGAAGAAGTCCAGGAACATTCCACCTCGGTGGGAAAGGTGTGGCTCACCATTCTTTTCATCTTCCGGATCCTGGTCCTGGGCACGGCCGCCGAGTCCTCGTGGGGCGACGAGCAGGAAGACTTCACCTGCGACACGGAGCAGCCCGGTTGTGAGAACGTTTGTTACGACCGAGCCTTTCCCATCGCGCACATCCGCTTCTGGGTGCTCCAGATTGTATTCGTGTCCACACCTTCACTCATCTACATGGGCCACGCGATGCACAGTGTCCGCCAAGAGGAGAAGAGGAGGAAACAGCAGGAAGAAGAAGAAGAAGGAGCACAAAGAGACAGAGATGGAGAGAAGTACCCAGAGGAAAACAAGAACTGTGAGAAGGAGGACGAAGGTGGAGGTGGGAAGGTGCGACTGAAGGGGGCTTTGCTACAAACGTATGTACTAAGCATCCTCATCCGCACTGTAATGGAAGTGATCTTCATCACAGTCCAGTACAAGATCTATGGAGTCTTCCTTAATGCGCTCTACATATGCAAAGCCCGTCCGTGTCCGCATCCAGTCAACTGCTACATCTCCAGACCTACGGAGAAGAATGTGTTTATTGTGTTTATGCTGGTGGTAGCAGCTGTGTCGCTATTGCTCAGTATCGTAGAACTGTATCATTTGGCGTGGAAGCAGTTTAAGGGATGTTTGCGAAGATATAAGGCTTCCAAACAGCGGCCAAATACACCCTCCACCGTAGCTGCAGTCTCACCAAACCCATCCACACCAAACAGAGCCTGCACTCCACCTCCTGACTTCAACCAGTGCTTGACATCTCCACCCTCTTCCCCTACCATACAGACACACGCACACTCGCTTCTACACCCAACCTGCCCGCCTTTTCACGACCGGCTGGAGCACCAGCAGAACTCGGTGAACATGGTCACCGAACGCCATCGAGGTCAAGACTACCTAGGGGTCAACTTCTTGAGCTTCTCACATACACCTACAGAGACGCCCAACTCGTGCACCTCGCCTTCATTTCTAAGCAGTGATTTTGTTGAGGACAGGCGAAGGTTTAGCAAGAGCAGCGGGACCAGCAGCCGCATGAGACCGGACGACCTTGCGGTATAGCACTGACCAATCGCATCTGGAAAAGGGTCGTCGTGGTGTGACTAGTCATAAATCTGAGACATGATTTTGCCCTTGACCTAACATATTTACTTCATTGCTTGAGCCAGAAGATCGGTTCACACATTTGCACAGATGCATATATGTGAGTGAGTGAGCGATGCATAAAGAAAACCATTTGACTTTTTACAAGTCAACGTGAAATCAAGACAACTTATACTTAAATGCATCAAAATTTAGAAACTTGCTCGACTTGTGAAACGCCTTTTGTCGCTTTGCATTTGGACTGATGCACTGGAAACATAAAACCAAGCCAACTTTTACTTTGAAATACACCATATTACACCAGTTTCACTGTAATAATGCACTATAATGTATTGTTGCACAATGCACTGATGAGATGTTCTTCACTAACTTTGGATTTTTTTTTTTACTT
Source organism: Poropuntius huangchuchieni (assembly GCA_004124795.1). NCBI lineage: Eukaryota > Metazoa > Chordata > Actinopteri > Cypriniformes > Cyprinidae > Poropuntius > Poropuntius huangchuchieni. The sequence continues at coordinate 3,222 of SCHK01276635.1, forward strand.
CTTTACTTTTAGATGTTTATGATATTTTATATTTGCTGATCTTAGCAGTATTTAAATATTCTGGACTGCTGACATGTTTCTGTCTTCGTCAAATGCATTTCTCAAATGGAAAACGGATGTTGAGCTAACCATTTGAAATGGACATTTTGCATTTTGAACACTTACTGTGACCTCGCAACCCATTTTGATTGCGTAAAAAAAGACAGGACGATGGAAAGAGCGATGTGAAATATTGAAAAAATGAAAACATTACTGTAAATCCAGGGACTGTCGTAACAGTACAGCGCTGAAGAAACAGTTGCATTCAATTTGAAAAAACTAAATCATGCAAGAGTGATTTAAACTGTGAAAATCTGAGGTGAAGAGCTCTTGAACTGAGCCCAATTGTGTATACTTTGCCTGAAAATATATGTAAGAAAATGGAATGTAGAACAATGTTGTTGTTTTAACCTTTGCAGTCATATTTCTAATTCTATTTGTAAAAACATGTGCTGGTTCTTAATTTTATGTATCAGAATTTTTTTTATGCTATTAATGCATAGTGCAGTAAAGATAAAATAAAAACTAAAAATGTTAGCTTACATCTATATATACACACACAAAACCCCCTACCACTTACATGTCAAATGACTTCTAACCAATCATGTCACGTCTACCACTAGATGGCGCAATCACTCTTCACTAGCCAGTAGACTAAAACATGCAGTCATCAGAATGCTCTGTGTAAGCTAATAGGTCATGTGTTGTTTTCCTGACACTGAAGTGCTTTGCATTTTGTGCTGGTGGTTAAATAGGGACCAAATAAGTGAACTAGTCTCCTTGCAGCAGCTGCTAAATCTCAGCTAAAATTAGCCCTGCAATGGAAAGCACTCTCCGCAATCAGTTCAAGAACAACATGTGCTGGATCATTATTGCACCGCAGCAAACATACATTTAGAAAGAATTTGCTAAAAGACATGGAGGTTGGAATAGGACTGGCTTCCAGGAGAATCAAACCATGGTCAACCAAGCATGAATTCACCACATAAACAAGTGAACAATTCACATCAAAGACTGTAAGTGTAACTGAAAAGATACATAACTTAGTTGCTAATATATGAAGTGAGATTTTTTACTAATTTGATTATGTTTTAAATTACCAATAAGAGTGTAGTTCCATAAAAATAAAAAAAAATCAGAAATTGCAATTCTCCATAAATCCAAAGTACTCACATATTTGTGATTTACCTGATGCTTTTATGCAACACAACTTGCAATACAGGTATCGCCTAGTACCAAATTGTATCTTTAAAAACTTGCTACACCACCCCTAAACCGGATTAAATATGTTACAACGCCAACTCAATCCTAAAGTAATTTTTGAATACAAATAATACCAGATCCCAAATAATCATAGAGTATGTCTTGTTGGTTTTAAGCAACTGGTAGCCAAAAAAATTGTAAAAGGAAAACATAACCTGCCACTAGGGGGCAGAGGAAGACCACTAGTAGCATGAGATACACACAAAGGCATTGACACTCTTTATACCAAACAATATATTTTATTTGTCGTCCAACACCACAGCCCAGCCTTAGGAAGTGGTTCAGTACCAAATTCAATGGAGTTACACATGACGAGCATCAACACAGGAGGGGCAGGGACAAGAGGACAACCTATTAGCTTTTTTTCTGTTTTTGTTTTAATAATCATTTGTTTTCTACAAAAAAAAAAAAGAAAGAAAAAGCCCACCCTCCACTAGCTCAGATGTTGTCAGCGCTGCACTGTATAGCTGTACACAGCCAAGCAATTAAAAAAAACAAAAAAAACAATTCTTTTCAATGTATTCCGCAGTGGTGGAAAACAGCGACAGCCTGACTGCAGTCCTTGTCGGACGGACACGGATATGCAGACAGTAGCCTGAGCGTCACTGCAGAACTGAGTGCTGCTGGTTTATGGGCTTCAAAAACGCCCCTCCACAGTCACCCTCACCTGTACCCAGACCAGCTTACAGAGGTTTCTAAAACAGGAACGGGAGACCACACTGCATACATCTGATTACTGCTCCTACTGACTGTCAAAGTGTTTTTCTCTACAATTAAAAAAAAAAAGGAGAAAAGAAAACACTTTGTTCTTTACAGTTAATTCTTGTTTGTGCTTTTTTAATAATACTATGATCTGTATGAGGTCTTAGTTTGGTTTTATCATACACTGGAGTAGCAAAGAAAATTAAATTTAAAATATTCTGTACGCCCCACAGTACACAGTATTTTGTGGTGCTGTTGTGTCACCTACTGTCCACAACCAACCACTTCAATCCCCCCTTTACAAATGAAGATGAAAAAAAAAAAAAAAAAAAAAAAAAAAAAAAACAAAAAAAAAAAAAACTATAGAAATCACTGGTAGAATCCCTTTAACAACACAAGTACAGTACACACATACAAAGAGCATTTCCTGTTTGGAGGGAAGTGATGCGATGAGATGTAAACATATAGCCAAGACGGTGCACCTTGTGACAAAATGTTCCTTGACTTTTCCACTTTCATGTCTGTTCTTTCAGTTCTTGGACTTAGTTTTTTTTCCAACAATCTTTCCTGGTTTCCAACTATGTATAAAAGTACAATGAAGCCCCTAAACGTTCATACTTGGTTTGCTGTAGACTTTATATGTGGCGTCTTGTCCACAATGTCAAACAAATATCCTCGACACGAGTCGGCCTTGTAAATTCCATATACATTCCCAAGTTATCGAAAAAAAGTCCCTTCCAAACGCTGCCGGACCTGAGCCCAACTTTGAGGAAAGCACAATTAGCTTCTCACACTTCCACTTGTTAAATGACATTACCATTGCAGAAGATTCCCTGTGAACACATCCATGTGTATGCGATGGACACCCATCACACTGTGTAAGCTATAAACCTTGTTCTAACCAGGTGTCAGGGTGTGTATGTGCACAGAAAATGTCCCGGTTTCCACACACAGAGTTTCTTTTTGTCTTTCATTACGAAGGTTTTTATTTCACAGGTTACACAGTTTCCCGACTGTTCATAACTGCAGTGGAGGCTCAAAACATTATATTCCCAGGGTTCCCTGGGCCAGGGTTAAATCCCATGCCCATGTCTGCTGCCATTCCTCGAGGCCTCATCTGAGAGGGCATCATCATAGTCTGCTGAGGACCGCTCATCCCTTGTAGTGACATCATCATGTTAGGAGAGCCCACGGGGCCAGGGTGGTTGTACATCGGCCGTTCCTTCCCTTGCATCATTCCAGGGCCTCCCATCATTCCTGGCTGCTGGCCAGGAGACAACATCCTGTGCTGTGGCCCCATCATACCCTGTCCCATGAAACCTGGGGGTCTCATGGGGTTGTGGCCTGGATTACCCATGGGCATGTCCTGTGGTCCCATATGTCCAGGGCCAGGAGGACCACCCATTCCCTGCATGGGGAGGCCCATCCTCGGATTGCCCTCACCCATCATCCCCTGCATTTGGGGAAAGCCAGGTGGGCCAGACGGGTGTGGTGGCTTCCCACCAGGGGCGTCTCCACCACGAGGGAAGTAGGACAGAGTCTGGCTAGGCTTCTCAGAGGGGATAATTCGAGAGAGGTCAAACTCGGGGATACCTGACGCACCTGGTCGCATGACCTCATGTAGGTCCGAGTCGTTGAAGACACCCGGCATGTTATTAAACTCCTGGCCTCCTGGAGTGTTAGGTTTACACATACCTGGCTCACCACCCGGTCCATGAGGCATATTGCCCATCCTACCCAGCGGGCCTCCTTCTCCCTGGAAACCCATCCCATGAGGGAAGCCACCCTGGTGCCCGGGACCGTTGTGAGGAAAGGGGACCTGCTGTGGAGGTGACTGTCCCGGGGGGAAGCCCTGTCCTCGGTGAGGAAGACCCAAACGCCCCTGTGGCATCATCTGGTTGTTGCCCATGCCAGGGTCTTGGGAGACTGGGTTCATCATCATACCATGAGGCATCATGCCTGGACCCATGGGCCCAGAGTGAGGAGGCATATTAGGGCCCATGGGATTGGGCGAGGGCATCTGGTTTGGCATGCCATGGGAAAGTGGCTGGGAGCCCATAGTGTTCATCCCCATTGGGCTGAGGGAAGGCATGGGGCCAGAAGAGTTGGGTGTCATCATTCGAGGATGACCTGGGTGATGGTTCACACCCATACCTACAAAGACAACCAAAAGATTTTGATTTAGCGCAAAAATGCCACCATAACCAAACGCTACTGGATTTTCGTGAACTCTTATAGACATTACCTGGCATGCTGTTGTTCATAGATGGCAGGTTTGGCGATCGAGCGGGCGGCGAGTCATCATCAGAGCTAGCCACGGTTTTGATTGCATCATGGTAGAGAGGCGTAGAACTGGGCATTGCGAACTTGGACATGCGGGACATCATGATGGAAAGAGGATTTTGGGATAACGTTGGCTCTGGGGGCATTGTGTAGGGGCTGCTGGATGGAAGACTTCCTGGCACATTCATGCCACCTGGCTGACTGGAGGAACTACTGGAAGGAGGAGCTGAGGGAGGAGCATTACCACCTGAGAACAGAAGAGGACAGAGGAGGTCAAGAGAAGAGAGGAGATGTGGGATGATGGAAGAAAAGCTTTTACCAATGACCTTTTATTTGACACCTCTTAGGTCAATAGCTGCTACAAAAACATTACTAAAAAGGTCCTGTTGTAACAGTATAATTAGCAGGAATAATTAAGACCACATGAAAACAAAGTGCCACTAAATATATTCTTAGACCATGTTCTCAAAAGCATTGTGAGCTAAGCTTATCACAGAGACCATTGGTGGAAATGGTTCTACGATTACCTTAAGGTTTAAAATGCATTTGGGAAACGGAGCACTGGTTATTTTGACATTGTTGAGTACAATTAACTTTTCAACTATCTGTCAACTAACTGTCATTAGAGTATTAGTAGACTGTCATGGTTAAGCTTAGTAGAAGTTGTACTTGCAAATTACTTAGTCAGCAGAATGTCTGTTCAACATTCCAAAGTCTGACGTGTAGTTGCAAAGACACCCATGGTCAATCAAATGTCTAAAGACTAAAGAGGACTATCAAAAAGTACCAACAGTGTTACATACCAATAAACAAAGACTCTATCCACATAAAAATATGCCACATGTACACTGCCTAAAAAGTAAACTTGTTTAACATACATAATGACTAATAAAGACATTTGATTAGGAAAGAACTTGTTTTGTACCTTGCTCTACACTGCCCATCATATTTGGTGACGTCATACTAAGGGGAGGCTTGTTGTTCTGAGGGATTCCTGGGCTTTGCATGGGCGGCTTGGGTGATGACGTCCAGCCAGGGGAGGGGGCAGGAAGCGAAGGAGACTTCATATGGACGGGTGATGCCCCTGCTGAGCCCATCATGGGAGGAGACTTAATGGCTGCCGCTGCTGCTACCGCTGCCGCTGATGGTCCGCTCAGCATACCAGCCAGCTGGGACGGCGTCTGTGGGGACTTGAGGTTACCTGATGGTGAGCCCAGCATCGGCGACTGGACCTGCCGCAGTGTTGGTGACTTTAGCGGGTTGACATTGATGTTGGGCGAATTAGCGGGGCCAGACTGGACATTCAGGTCTGAGGGCTTGCGACTCATACTTCTCTGGCCTGGCGGAGGCCCTGAGCTGTTGGGAGCTTGGTTCGGTGGTAAAGGAGGCATGTGACTAAGACGACCATTTCCACCCACGCTGCCTCCTCTTTGGTCAGGTCCAAAGGGTGGCTCACCTCTGGGACCTCTTGGATTTCCAGGGCCTTGGGGACCCATGACAGGGAATTGTCGGTTGGGTCCCATGGTGAGGTCTCCTGCATGGGGCTGGTCAGGGAAAGGAGGCCCTTGCATCATTCTCTGTGAAGGGACTACATTGTCAGGCATTGGACCTCCACCTTGCCTCATCTTCATAATTTCCTCTGGACTAAGGTTCATTGGTGGATCTCTCATTTTAGGGGGCATCATCTGAGGGCTAGGACCCATGTTTACACTGAGGTTTCCAGGTCCCATGCCAAATTCATTCATGTCTCGACCAAGACCTTTCACAAACTCCATTCTTGAGGAGGGGCTCATGGGACCATCAACTGGCATTCTGGGAAACATCATGCCACCTCCATTCCCAGGCTCCATGGGTCTTTGATTACCCATCATTCGATTCATCTCCATCATCATGCCAGGCGTCAGACCCATGCCTTGTTTATCACCCATACCTTGATGGAACATAGCTTCCTGTACAGACTGAGGATTAGGGAATCTTTCCACCCTGCCACCTGGACCTCCAAACATGCCTTGCCCAGGAGGGAATCCCCTCCCATCCCCCATTTTTGGCATATCATCAGGCCAGTTCATTCCAGGTCTGGGCATAGTATTGGGCCCTCCCTCCATGTCAGGATTCATCATGCCAGGGAAGCCAGGCATCCTCTGCATGTGTGGATGCATCCCTCTGGGGCCCATGTTCATCTGGTCAGGGAATGGTTCAGGGCCACCAGGGCCCCACACCTCTCCAGGATTCATCTGGTAGGGTGGCGGTGGACCTCGCATCATTCCTCTAGGTCCACCCTGATGAAGCATCATGTCTCCCATTGGCCTATGCTGCATTTGTTCCTGTTTGCGCTTCTTCTCCTCATAGAAGTCCTGCTGGAGTTTTAGCCAGGCCATCTGCTCTGGGGTCATATGGTCTCCATGCTCTCCACCAGGACCTGGATGTGAGTTCATAGGTCCCGGACCTGGTGGAGGGGGTCCAAGATCATCTGGAGAAAAGGGCATGTCTCTAGGACCAGGTGGACCAAACGGAGGCCCATCTGGACGTGGTCCTCCCGGACCACCTGGCTTCCCAAGGCTTTTTGACTGGGCCATCATGGCTTGGAGAGGCCCTTGTTCTACCTTCTTGGGTCCTCCTTCCATCATTGCAGAATTGGGCGGGGGTCCAACCATGTTCCCTTGGCCCATCGCAGCCATGTCCTTGTCATCTGGGAAGAGCATACGCTGTATATCACGTAAAGTCTGTAAAGAACGTTCCCTGTGCTCAAGTTGCTCTTGGGAAAGGCCCTCAGGGTTGTCCCCCATGCTAGACATGATTTCATGAGCCAGCTGCTGGTGGTGTTGAGCTGTGAGCTTGGCATCAGCTCCTTTAGGTAAATCTAGGGATGGGAAGCTCTGTTGAGGGCCAGCATTGGGAGGCTGGTTGGAGGCCTGGCTACCAGGTGTCCCTGCAGAGTTGCTACCATCGTGGGATCCAGCACCATCCTGCGGGCTACTGCTGGGGAGGCTCTTAGAGTCCATTCCAGCTGAAGGTGCATTGTCTGGAGGCAGGCTAGTTGGTTTTGCCCCCTGGGTTGGTTGCTGAGGTTGGGTGGGTTGCGCTTGAGGTTGTTGCTGCTGGCCTGGCTGCGCTACTTTAGAGGCTGCTTGGTGGTTCTGATCACTGGCGAGAGATGAGGGCTGTTGCTGGGACGGAACTCCTTGCTGTTTAGTGTCACTTCTGAGGGAGCCAATCTGATTGTTCTAAAGCAGACACAATAAAATAGACATTTTTAATGCGTCTGTGAAAATCTTGACATTTAGTAGCAAACAGTCTTGACATTTAGTGTAATCACAATTCAGTGATGTCCTTTCTTACCAGGGGGAGCTGGGGCTTTCCACCCTTGCCATTAGAGATATTATTCATGTGGTAAGTGATGATATTGTCTACATGTCCCGTTATGACTGCATCTGCCGCCCTGAGAATGGAAGAAAACAGTCACAGTCAAAGCTTTGTTTAACTCTTCCGACCAAAAACTGTATTCACTTTAATTTCTAATTTAAAGCTAAAGCGTGCATTTATTTTCACATAAAACACTTTCGCCAATCCAAGTTTAACATGTAGAAACAACAGTTGATTTTCTTAAAAGCTGTAAGCAATCTGTATCTGTGGCACTACTATAAAACTGCTGTTTTTTGAGCATGCCAAATAGATAGTCAAAGCAATACTGGCTCAAGCAATTTCAAAACTTTTTAGCAATTCTGTTCAGTGATGATAGTGGCACAGAAATCACACGTTTTAGCTTTATTACAGAAAATATTTATTTCACTCCCACCACGTTTCACACTAGTACTGTGACTGTCCATGCAGCTGGGCATAGGCACATTCAAACCAGTGCTAGAAAAGGATGGATAAATAGTCACAAGAAATTGACACTAGGCTCAGTCCCATCTAGTGTGATGCCATAGCAGTAATGGCACTGCTCTGTGGGAGACTTTCGCTTTGGTCACAACATCTGACAAAGTTTCTGACACATCCTGTCACTAACATTTGGCATTCTAATATCTGCCATCTAAGGGTCTAGTTTAAGCAAACACTTTGCTGTCAGTGCTCAAACGCTTTCATCTTTTACCACTACTACTCTTAGACATTTCCTAGCTCAGCAAAAAGGACATATGAAAGAGAGAGATAGTCATAGAGCGATTTGCTTCTTTGAACTGACAAAAGCAAGGCACTATGATTTAACAGAACAACTGCATTTTAGCAGTGCACCTGAGGGTGCAAAACGTTAGCACTCGTTCACAATTATATTATGATAAGCACCATTTATAAAGAACAAACAGGAAATCTTTACTTGTTGGCCATCTCTGTGGTGAAGACGTAAACGACCTTTGACCCTGGTTTCTGCCCACTCCCCAATTCAGACGTTGTGCTCTGTCCTCCAACTGTATTGTGGGTAGGCGTAGAAGCAGAAAGAGCAACTGGATCTGGCTTTATGTCAGCGGAGTTACAGTCTGTGCAAAACATAAGAAGCATTATAGATAATCGCATAGCATTAGCAACGATAAGATAACATTTTGGCAATCACTCTGTTTAGTGATACTTTTTTTGCAGCAAGACACAGGATGTCATTAGTTTGTAAACTGAATTAATCACAAGTGAATTTCTTCTTCTTGTTATTATTATTACACAATAAATCTGTGCCACCAGGTGATAATAACTACCATTTCATACCTACATTTTTAAGGTAAAAACTGTTTTACACTTTAAATTCATTTTATTATTAAAAAAAGAGAGAAAGAAATGCTGAAACCACATACTGAAGAATCCTGGGTCGTCTTCATCACTCTCTCCCCCTGAACACCAATCTGCACCACTGTATGGCAACCGTCGCTCTCCAACACATAACCTTTTCGCTCTACTGCCCATTTCTTTAGAGAAACAGAAGAGAAAGATTACCATGATGTTCATGAAACAGTTGCATGATTTCTACTGCTGGCGCATACATTACTACTAAATTGCAGGGTTGTTTCTTAAACACAACGGTGGTTAGAAAATGCAACAAAGTCACCAACCCCAGTGTACTGCAGTACCAGGCTAGATTTAGTCTTTGTGAGCAACAGTCCTCTTAAATTTTTCCATCAACATGAATACATTATGAATTTTTTATTCATTATAATTTCTACATTTGTCTGGAAAGTGCTGTGCTATCCTTTGGCATTCTCTCCTCGTGCCATGTTGACTAATCAAGGCTGTTCTGAAACTTTTAAAGGTGTCTAGGATGGCTTAAAACTAACTTTGGATAACTTGGAGCCAAAAATACACACATTGCTCTCCCCAGAAAAAAAAAAAATAAATAATAATAATAAAACTTTTCTTGGACAACATAAAGTTCTTAGTCACCATTAAATGTCATGAAACCACAGGCCAGTTCTCAAAGTTTTGCTTTATGCAACCCAGCCACTTACATTTGACCAATTGTGCGGTTAAAAGTTTCAAAAACTCGATGCACACAAATTTACAGTTACATAAAATCCAAGACAATGCACATATAACACACAAGAGTTAAGGGGGAATACAAGTGAACTAGCTTTTGCATTTACATACTTTCAAGACTGATATGATTACATTTTACAACAACTAAATTTTATGGGGGGGGGAGTGTCTTATTTTTACTGAAAATGCTTGTCATATTTGTTCATATTTTCAACATTTATGGCCAGTTGTGCAGCCCACCAATAACATTACAGCACCTAGGAGTTAAAAGGAACACCTAAAACAATCAAAACAGCTGACCCTCCAGTGAGGAGGAAGAAAAAACAATCACTGTCAGTGTGAACAAGGTTTTAAAAAGACAATACAGGAGCACTATTGTTAGTGCCTATCCAGCTGGTTAGTTCCCAGACCACAACATCTCACTGAAACTAGGACACAGTCGGGTCAAAAGGAGAGATATAAGACTTCCTGTGTACAGACAACACACACTGCTCAAACGGCAAGAGCAAACTCTCGACAGCTTGAACAAACACAAACACGCACACCAAACAGACTTACAAGCTGTCTCCCTGTGAGCATACAAAAACATCGGTACACAAGGAAAACCAAACAGGTTGCTTCTGAACAAGCCATTTCTGACTTAAACATCAACATCAGCATTTAAAACTAACATTTAAACACAGACTTTAATGCTGCACCTCAAGAAGTACCAATGAAGAAAATTAAACTGGGAAAAGCTGGCTTAAAAAATAGAATCTAAACAAAAACAAAACAACAAAAAAAATGCTTGAGCGTCACACGGTAATATGTTTATGCAGAGGCATTAACAACCAGCAGGGGTCCTTCAGACTGTCAGTAACAACCTTAAAAAAAAAAAAAAAAAAAAAAGGGGGAGAAAAAAAAAACAAAGCAAGGTGTCTCCCCCTCACTCAGCAAACCAAATGGTTTGTTCCCTGGCGTTCCTAAAGCAGGCCTATCCTGTGATGCTGCCACTAGAAAACATACAGGGGTGTGAATGTCTTTATGCACCACTACAGCCCTCAGTGCAACCCTGCCAAACGAACAAACGCATACATGAGACAAGAAAACCAGCGGAAACGTGTGGCCCTTGGGACAAGGTGCGTGTTAGTATCATGGGTCATTAAAAGGTCATTCGCAATGGAGCTTTGCCATATTTATATATGGACACAAGGAGACAGAATGTGCATACAGAAACATGAAATGACAGCCCAGCACTGTATTAACGCATAAAAAGAAATTAAACAATTCAAAACAAAAGAACCATGACATTAATGGGTCATTCTCTGGACATCATGTTATGCCTGTTCGCATATTTCAAAGTTTACAGTCTAGTGTGTAATTCAGAAATGAATAATATTATTAGCTATTATAAGTTATTACTATTGCCAATGTCACAATTCTGCACCTTCTAACATGCATTTTCCATTGAATCTTTTCATATTTATCACGTTTACTTGGATTTGTCCCGTCAAGCATAATACAGTTATCAAGTTTATAAATTTTTCCTCTATGTGATGTAAATTCATCCAATTATAATGTGTGATTTATTACAAGGCAGCAACAAAATAACCAGATACTAACAAAATTTTAAGTGAAATAATTCCCTAAGAGGGCTGCATAATGTAGCCTAGCGCTTAAGGGTTAGCGATGATAAATGAAAAACTACTGTACTTTGCAAGGTTGTAACCACATTTTAAGCATTGGAGGTAGTACTGTAAAATTTGGCCATTACATAATAACAATAATAAAAATCAACAACAACAATTATTTGGTTGATCACTAATCTCATTGCGTTATGCAGGTTATAGTGCTACAGTACATGGACCTGAAGTGAGACAAATATTACTTCTTGGAAGCACCTTTTTTCCTTTTCATTTCTTTTTTTTGGAGTGAATAAATGAATTAAACAAAAAGGGGGGAAAAAAACCATTCAAGCAGAAACTGCTCCATTTCCTGAGAATGGGCCAAATACACAAAATTGATGTCCATTCAATGTCAAAGCAAGGTGGTAATACTATCACTCTGTGCCATAGGATGATCATAATATTCAGAGATACAAAAATAACTGCACATCATGACACCGCTCAATATAATTACCTGACCAATATAGTAATGCAAGATACTGGAGATGCTTAAAACCACACTAGATGTCATCTAAAACCATAGTGGTAAATTATCCCTTTAATGAATGATACATTATGAATGCAAGAGCTCTGAACCAGCTTCATCATTCAAAACGCATATGAAAACCAACAAAATCACATTTAGTTTTACCTTTCTGGTCCCCTTCATTGTTTGGCGTTCCTGTATCCCTTTGTTCGAATGACTCCACTGAAGTGCTTCTCTCTCTTTTAATCTTGCCTTTTGCCCCATTGCCTGAACTCAGGCCTTGTCCATTTTTGAGTCCCATACTCCCTATGGGGCCTTGGGGACCTTTGGGTGTGTGGCTTCCACTCAGCGACTTGGGGTCACAAGGAGACGGCTGTGATTGGCTGCTGGCGCCCCCTTGCTTTCCCTGGTTGGGCAGTTTGGAGTCCATCTGTGCGGCGCTGGAGGGGGACATCACGGGTGGCGACCTCACCATGGCCTCCTGCTTGGATTTCGGACTGCTGCGAAAAGTGAAAGGAAAAACGAGTGAGATTGACCTAAGGCGCACAGTTTGGATGCTCAAGATCAATAATTTCAGCATTAAAAACAAAAACACTGGCACTGCTGAACAAAGGCAAAAATGAACATCTAAATATTTTTCAAATTAAACAATTATTTAATATTAAAAGTCATCAACAATATCCAAATTTGAGATTGAGTTTGGGGCCTATTAATGTAATGTAATTTGCCTTATTATCACTACATCTTGCATTTGTTTATTATGCATCATGGTGTTATCATGTGTTTAAGTGGTACAAGCTTTAATGTGTAATTTTCTGGGTTTTTTATATCACAAACAGGTTGTGCTGCCTAATATTTTTGTGGAAACCCGGATACATTTTTTTAGCATTTCAGTAACAAATATTTCAGAAAAAAATATTCAGTCAATAATTTGAATAAAACTGACTTCTTTAAAAACAATAAAAATTCTATTAGGTTGCTATTTATTTATGTTTTTATTGCATATTTTGAGTTATAAATTTATAACCGTCATAGCAAGATTGTATCCTATTCATATTATCTTGAAACAAGCCAAAAAATGCATTTACTCAATAGTTTCACATGCTGCAACATAAGGAACACAAAACAAGATTTTAGAAAACATAATAAACATTTCTGCCATTTCCACTTTATCGGTAGAAAACCAGCGGAATCCTATTAACATCCGTTTCTTTGGTAAAGAATACCACTTAGGCCAGAATGTAGAAGTGGAGACGACTGAGTCATATCTTAGCAGCTGACTGACCGATTGCAGCCACCACACCCTGAAAACATGCCATTCGATAATAGGAGGGAAATCTTGACGTCTACTGGTGACGCAATTACAGTACTCTCAGCGACCTTCTGTCCTAGCCCTATTCTTTGTTGACAGACTGCCAGGTTAATATTTAATCAAAACTCGTCAAACCAGATCTCCCACAAGCTAGCCTCCATCCATACCCAAAGCAATGGGTCCACAGCAACTGGTTACCAGGGAAACCAGTTACACGCCAACAGTAAGGGCTGGTCATTGTTGGACACCTTTGAGTTTGGCAGCAAAACTCATATTCCTTGTCCATTTTGCCTCCATATTGGATCCTAATGTCAGCCTAAAAAGTGCAAACTGCTTTCCAAAAGTGAGTTACCGGTTTCACAGGCCATGGCCATGTTTCAGAGCTCTGCGCACAATGCAAAATATTTTCCAGCATTCAGAGAAAATCCAAACGCTTTGGACAGCAGCCGCAAACATATACAGAATGGCTTGTGATTAGGCTATGGGCCATAGCGTTCACTGAAGGACTCCCAGGAGCCCCGCTGCCGACTCCTTAACCAACTCCAGATCTGTGAATCAGCAAGAGCAGCCATTTTGGAACCAACGTCCAGCAGGGCGGGATGCATATGCTCTGGCTGAGCTGAAGTGGGTCAGTTTCTCAAATGCTCAATGAGCTTCTGGAAGCTTTCCAGGTCCAGCACTGCCTTTAGGGCACAGTTTGCCCTGCACTTGTGCCGCAGTTACTTCAGCTTGCACTGGTTTCCTGTCTATAAGAGACAGCTCAATGGCCATAAGGAGGGTGGGAATTGCGAGTAAGTGGGCAGCAAATGATACGCTGCTGTGGTGCATCTCCATTAGGGAGAAATTAAAACAACTACTCCTCCTCATACACTTAAGAACGGTTTAATATAAGATAGTGGTGAATTAATAGTATCCACAAATTGGGTCCGACTGCATTAAAACTGTTTGTTAAAGCATTTACCCAGGGAAATAAAACCAGGGATGAAACAAAAAATTATTTTGGTAATTTATTAAAATTAGGGATATGCAATACTACATATTGTCCAAAACCAGCCAGGCTATTTGAAATCTGAGAGCTTTCTGCATAGACATCAAAGCAACTGACACGTTCAAGGTCCTTAGGGCATCGTTAAAATAGTCCATGTGACATCAATGGTTCAAATGTAATGTTATGAAGCTATACGAATACTGCATGGACTATTTTAGTGATGTCCTTACTACCTTTCCGGGCCTTGAATATGTCAGTTGCATTGCTGTCTATGCAGGGTCAGAAAGCTCGTGGATTTCATCAAAAATATCTTAATTTGTGTTCCGAAGATGAAAGAAGCTCTTACGGGTTTGGAAAGACATGAGGGTGAGTAATTATTGACAGAATTTTCATTTTTGGTTGAACTAACCCCTTAAACGAAATCACATAAAAATGCTAAATATTGCTTCCAGCATTATTAAAAATTAATGTTAATCCACATCTTTCCTAAAGCTCTTGAATTCACTTCTATAAATTTTTTTTCTCCACACTGAACAAACCATTTTTATTATTAAATTTCAGCATTGTGTTACTGTATTGCTATATAAACTATTGTTCAAAAGTTTGGGGCAAGTAAGATTTGCTGCTCAACAAATATTTCTAATTACCACCAAATGTTGAAAAGAGCTGCTTACTATTTTATTAGAAACCATAATACATTTTTATATGATTTTTGACGAATAGTTTAAAAGAGCCGCCTTTATTTGAAATAAATCTTTTGTAACATTATGAATGTCTTTACTGTCACTTTTGATTAATTTATTGCATCCTCGCTGAATAAAAATATACATTTCTTTCAAACTGTAGCATATGTATATACATGCAACAGTACAAAACTAAGAAAAACTTTGGTTTCAAGGAACACATGTACAGTTCTCTCACCTCTGAGTGTTAGCCGATGGAGAGTTCCTCACTTTGGGGTTGCTGGAATGCATTGACGTCAGTCCCAGTGCGACAGAGGCAGGAGCAGTAGAGTGCTGGTGGGGACTGGGGGTGTGTGTATGTGTGTGGGAGTGTGTATGTGTAGTGGTGGGCGTAGCTTTGGCCCGGGTGCTCCGGGGCCCGGTATTGGGGGTTGCGACAGGGCTGCTGCAGTCCTGGCCCTCCTCTTGCCGTTCTTTGGCCCTCTCCTTCCTGCCCGAAGCGTTTCCTGTGGTTCCGGGAGCTGCGGTGCTTGCCGTGGCTGTGGCTGTGGCTGCTGCTGCTGCTGCTGGTCTCTCCTCCTGCACCTCCAGCATTCTCTGTGTGGGCTTGTCTGGAGTCTCCCCGAGGAGCCCTCACAGCCCCTGGCCACACTAAACAAACAAACAAACAAGCAAAGAACAGTTTGTTTTTCAGATTTTTTAAATATGCTTACTAAGGCTGCATTTACTCAATAAAAAGATACTGTAATATTGTCAAATATTTTTACAATTTTAAAATAACCGTTTTCTATTTGAATATATTTTAAAACGTAATTTATTCATGTGATGCAAAGCTGAGTTTTTTTTTAGCATCATTACTCCATGATCCTTCAGAAATCATTCTAATATGCTGATTTGCTGCTCAAGAAATATTTATTTGTGTGCAAACAGTGCTGTAATTTTCCCCCAGGATTATTAAGGAAGTTCAAAAAGAACAGCATTTATTTGTTGCAAATGTAAATGTTCTGCAACATTATAAATGTCTTTATGGTCACTTTTGATCAATTTTATGTATCCTTGCTGAATAAAAATTCTAATTTCATGCAGATAAGCAAATAAATGGCAGTGCGTATTAAAGTCTACTTTTCTCGTTGCATTGCCACACCTACGTTAGCTCTGAAACAACTAACTCCAAGTCACATGTTTACTTGTTTGTCCACCTGTGCAGACATGTTCCATAACTTGCTGAATAACCTGAAGTGGCTATGAACATCCAGACCGAGTTACAGCGCCATGAAAAACAAAACAACATTACTAACACATCCAAGTCAAACTGCTTAAAAAAAAAAAAAAAAAAAGTAAAAAAAAAAATACCAGTCACGCCAAGAATATAAGCAAATTTTAAGTTACTGCATATTCTTCAAAACACTGTGAAGTTCAAGGTGAGAAAATGTGGAGCTGTGAATCTGCCAGGCAGTGGCCGACATCCAAAACTCACTGAAGAGTCAGACTGAAGGCCACCAAAAGAACGATTTGTTGAAAACAAGTGGTCGTGTAACATCTCGGATGGAGGCGTGTGATAGACTGAAAACAGTTCGCTGGTGGATTTTGTTGTCTGCAAAAGAACATCATGCTGAGAAAAGTTAAAGCGAAGGAGAACCATCATGCAAGGCTCTGTAATAGGACCGTAAAACTTAGAAATCCAAGCATGGAATGGATGGAACCAAGTGGAAAATTGAAGTGTACAAATAACCAACTGGACAATACCTTGAAACATTTAGCAAAAGTCAGTCTCATGACGTACTTGGATTTGAAATACTTTGACTTGCTAATCTTGGTCCGAACCGTTGCGCTTTCCAATTTATACCATTTTCTCCCTCATTGCTCTCAAACTAGGATGAATATTCACCTTTTTGCATGAAAGCTATATAGCACATAATAAACAGTTAAAAAGTTTGAGGTCAGTACATTTTTTTCTAAAGACAGTTACACTTTATTTTACAGTATGCATACTTACAGTGTACTTAACCAAGAAAGGTAGTATAAATATTGTAGTAGTATTAAATAGGTATTGGGTAGTATAAGGTAACTACAAGGGTTAAGGTTGTTTAGTAGCTGGTTACTACCCAATTACCGTAGCTGCTATAATAAGTACATAGTATGTACATGCAGAGTGAACTGTAAAATAAAGTGCTACCAAGCAATCTTTTGTGACAATATGGGTTTATTTACTGCAAATGAAAGTTCAAAGGAAAATCATTCTAGTCTTCAAAAAAAAAACAGAAAAAATGTTTTGCACAAAAATATTATGCAGCATGACAGTGTTCAACATTGACAGTAATAGTAAGTTTCTTGACTAGCAAATCAGCATATCAAAATGATTTCTGAAGGATCAGATGACACTGAAAACTGGAGTAATGATGCTGAAAATACAGCATTGCATCACAGGAACAAATTCCATTTGAAAATATATTTAAAAAGAAAACACTTATTTAATAGTAATATTGAGGTAAAATTATTAAAATTTTTACAGAATTGTTGATCAAATAAAAGCAGACTTGGTGAGAATAAGAGACTTCTTCCAAAAAAAAAAAACCCTTACCAACCCCAAACCCGAAGCCCAAATCTGATGTAAAATCCAACAGTAAATCATAAATGTAAAAGAAATTCAGATTGCAAGTGTAGAAGGAGACAGAAAGAGAGCGCAAGAAGCACATAATATGTACCACCTTGTAACCTAGATCTCTCTAACAGAAACAGCTGTGGGTGAGTCGACAACTCAACTGATAAGTGACTACAATTCTTTACATTCGACAGTAATGTACAAAAATCACAGGAGTGGGAATGATTAAGTTTGTCTTTCAGGGTGTGCCAGTGCTTCCGTGTGTAAATGAGATTGTGTTAACATGTAGGGGGATTCTGTCTTTGTGTAAAATCTAGCTTTCATAAGATATGAGAACCCTCTCAAAAAGCTGCAGTGTCAGACTGCGTTGTCATCCAAAAAATATTCAGGACAGCTTCCAAAACACTCAAATGATGTAAGCATCTCGCATATTCCCTCCCGGCCTAACAGTGAGCACTGAGAGACAGCGCTAACTCAACACCAAGACTCCATTTTGGGGATTTAATATAATTGTACACTAAACCCATAAACGCTTTCATGAAGCGCTTCAGGAAAAAAAAAGGGCTGATCGGAATAAAATAAGAAAAATAATCATATTCAAATGCTTATTAACTCTTATTTAGATCACACACACCGTCTAAACCCAAATGCAATCCAACTTAAAACATTTAAAACATCAACATCAAAGCATATTGCTCACATACTGCAAGTAAAATTAAAGCATGTGAATGTGAAAAATTACTTGGCCACACTGGTGGCACACGATTAAAACAATATCAGCAAAATAAAAACTCCTTAAATCAACTAACAATGCAAATTGTGATTCATACTGTGATTTGCAGCTTTTCACTGCTTTCCACTCATGTCAACAAAGAAAGTGTGCATATACATATCTAACAATCTGTGTTAACGCATGTTATTGACCAAATACAATTATTATAAAAGTGTTAATATACTTGTTTATTCTGAAGTGATTGTGTTTAGTTTCACCTGTCAGGTTACCTTTTTATTTACAGTGCAAAAGTAAGCAAATACACTACTCTAAAGTTTAGGGGCGATTTTTTAATATGGAGTATTTTTGTAAAGGAAGATTAATACTTTTTTTTTTTTTAAATACATTTTTAATTAATGGTCTCTTATGCGGACCATTTATTTGAGTAAAAATACAATAAAAACTGTAATATTGTGAAATTTTATTGCAATTTAAAAACTTTTCTATTTCAATATATTTTAAAATGCACTTTATTCCTGTAATGCAAAAATGAATTTTTAGTATCATCTGATTTTCTGCTCAAGACACATTTCTTATCAATATTGAAAATAGTCATGCTGCTTAATATTTTTGTGGAAACTTATTTTATTATCAGGATTTCTTGATTAACTAAAAGTTCAAAATAACCACATTTATTTAAAATAGACATTGTAACATTATAAATTTTGTCGTCACTTTTGATCAATTAATTCATCCTTGAATAGAACGATTCCTTCCTTTCTTAAAAAAAAAAAATATTGTACCAAACTCAAACTATTGAACGGTAGCGTATCTGTTTAATTTCACAAAAACTAAAAGAGAAACGAGCATGTCAACTGAGGCAGCCATTTCATTTTTTGTCATTTAAAGCGTGGTTTCCTTGCATGGCCCCTCTCTCTCCTCCTGAACCCACACTTGCATACTGACATTCTCAGATTTCATCGTTCACAGTGTGAGAGGCCGGTGCGCTGCTCTGGTGCCGAGCTCTAATGGCGTACAGCGGCAGCAGCATGGCCGTCAAGCCTTCTCCAGCCCGCCACAGACATTTCTCTTCATGCACGCACACCCACAAACACCGTTGCCAAGGCAACCCCGACCGACAGGCCCTGGATCTACAACAGCTTCAAAAACACACCCGTACCCACCAATCTGCGCCAAGATTTACAACGCATGTGCACTTAAAGCTATAGTGTAGTTTTACTAGATCTCCAATGGAATCCCAAGGTCTACTAGAAAGGTATTAAAAGGTCAACATGGATTGGTGTTTGAGGAAAAAGCAAGTTACTATGTTTATCTCATTTAGAAGAAAAAGCAGAGTTTTCTCTTTGAAACACGCATTAATACATTTTGATAAATGTGTCTATTTTGATCTCACGTTGACTTGAAAACAAAACAAACAAAAAATAAATTAACATCCGATTCTTGAACTAGTGAAGCTATAAAAAGGGAGAGAGAACACACATGCATTCAAGCTCATATATTTCCACTTCCTTCTCAGAAACGGACAAACATTCCAGAACGCTCTTACACTTCCTGTCCAGCCTGGAGTGAGTGGGAACAAGAAAAATATGAAAACAGTGGCCAGTGTGATAAGATATCCAGTGAAATCTGGGATGGACTGAGGAAATAAATACATATTAATACACCAATTTAATATACTGAGAGTGAGAGAGGGGACGTTTCAATGCAATAAATATGAATGCCCCAGCTTCAACAAAGAGGGTGGGAAATATTAAAAAAATAATAATAATAAATAAATAAAATGTTTTTTTTAATAAACAAAAGCAAAAAGTATCAAAAGTAGAGAAAGGAAAGATTCCGAATATATTTACACTATAATGTTTTGAAAAATAAAATGAAAAAATGAAAATAAGTGTTAATTTTTCAATAAATAAAAGCAAAAGGTATCTACATATATTTTATGTATCATTAATAATGATAGATATAGATATTTTAAAAGGCTGGAGGTAAAGAAAGAAAACACTCGGAATATTCACACTAATGTTTTTAAAAATAAAATAAAAAAATAAAATAAAAGTGTTTCAATAAATAAAAGCAAAAATACCTACATATATCTTTTTCTATGTATTATTATTAGTGAACATACAGATATTTTTAAAAGCATTGTATTTTAAGAAAGAAAAAGAGAAAAGAAAGAAAGAGAAAGAAAGAGAAAGAGAGAAAGAAAGAAAGTTGCTTGCTTCAACTAGCTTCACAAGTGGATCAAGCCCGTTCACTGTGCATTTCCACAATCCATTACCTCCAAACTGGCGCAGCAGTATCAAGGCGCTCGGGATGCAGCCGGAAGTCAGTGCTGCTACAGGGCATCATCAGGAACGCAAACAGGCAAATAGAAAAATAGCAGGAGGTGCGTGGCACACTCAGACAGCCGCGCTGGACGCCACAGAGCCGTGAGGCTTAAATGACTATATGAACTGTGTAATGGGCTGTTTACAGCAGAGGTCCTGCCACCCTTATTCAGTTAAAGCAAAGCTTCCTAAACTCCATTTCCATTTTGCATGGCTCAAGGGCTGTGTACTCCCACTTATAAATCATAAAGAGAGTGTGCATGTGTGTAGGAGACGTGTGGGCCCGAACACACGCGTACGGCATCATGGTGAAAAGCATCTCTCATATTTTTCCTCACACAGACAAAAAAAGAGCCGTTATAACCTTGAAAGCCATTGCCTTTGGGTGGAAAAAATAAATAAACACATGCACGCACTTAAGTTGTCGTTTAATGCGAGCTGTGGTTTTCCGTACCCAAATCCTAGTCTTTACCAATAAAGACAGCGTATGAAACTGGTATTACATTGCTATTAGACGTAGCTTCTGTTAATACAATAAAGACAGCTAAAGAGACAGCTAGCATGATTTACGGCTGGATATAGCAGCCAGAACAAACAGTCGACATAAAATCCATCAATCTGAACCGCTCACAGTTATACGGTTACACAGAAATGTCTTCATTCCTTATTAAAAAAAGGCCAGACATATGCATATCCCATTTATAACGCACAAATAATCGATAGGAAACAAGTCTAAACTGACCGTCTGCTTTGGCCGAGTGCCTGCAGTGACAAAGACACAAACGCGCAGACGTCCAGACATTCATGCATTCGGTGAATGCTTTTACATAACTAGCAGTGCATTCAAACTATACACTGGGTTGCTCGAATCGAACTCATGACCTTCGTATAGCTAGCAGCAGACTTGAGCTACACAAATGTGTCTTCATGTATAAACACTTCTCAGACAAACCAGCAAACATCATATTGTAGTGTGCTTAAAGACAAACAAGGTGAATACATAACTTTCTCTGCGTACACTGAGATACAACGAGGTCCAGTGATATTTGTCCATACTGAAAGCATGCAACAAAAATCAACAGGAAAATTTGATGTGTAATATACGGGCTGTGTGATCAACAAAAGCTGTGTTGTTATTGTAGGGATAGTTCACCCAAAACTGACCAAACAGTTAACGGTTGACTTCAATAGCATGGAAAAAAATTACTCTGGAAGTCAATGGCTACTGTGAACTGTTTGTTTACCAACATTCTTCAAAATACCTTGTTTTGTGTTCACTGGAAAAAAAGAAACTCATACAGGATTAAAACAACTTGAGGGTGAATAAAAATTAAACAAACATTAGATGAAAATTTGAAATGTTGCTTTGGCAACTAACTGAAATAAAACGTTGAGGCACTAAAATTACTAAAACAGAATTTAAAATAAAAAATAAATGACAAAAAGTAATTAAATAATATCTGAAAAAATAAAAATTGCTAATTCAAAATATTAATAAATACTATAACAGTTCATAAATAATGTTTATATAACACTGCCTAGCATTAGTTAAATTGAAATTTATAAATTAAAAAAAGAATTAATAAATTAATTAAAAAGTAATAAAAATGACAACTAAGAAAAAAAAAGTAAACGACTAAATTACTGACTAAACTGCTAAAACTACTAAAATTAAAATGAAATATGAGAACAAAATGTAAAATATTAATAGTTCATAAATAACACTAATTAAAAATAGAAACACTAAATTTAACTACATTTCTCAGTAGCATTATACAGCTCAGATTCAAAATAGTGCTGTGTGTTTTAACCACATTAAAAGTGTAGCATGCCACACTGGTTCACACTCTGATCAACACAGACAGGGTTTATCACATCATGCTTTGTTTTAAACCAAAGAGATGCTGTTAAGACTGGTTCACCATAAACATTTAATACGGCACACTTATGAACTGACTTCACGTAATTAGTCTATTTATCAGCTAGAAGGACTCTGTCCTGCACCTGCAGATTTTTCCTCTAGCAGAGATCTGCTCTAACACACCTGACTGTAATTTATAAGTGAACCAAAGACCCTGATTAGCTCCTTCAGGTGCGCATTTAATTACAGCCGCAGCTCAAGACTGCAGGAAGGCAGATCTCCAGCAGCAGGACCGGGCACCTCTCTGATCTATTCTATGCACAATATCACACCTATATTTTAAGAATTTAATTATACTTTTTAAAGAATGTGGACTACATGCACAAGTAGGAATGTCAAATCTGAGTATCTGGGTAACACGCTGATACCAAAAAAATTTCTACAATATATATATATATGTAGTACACAGAAAAAGTAGGTAGGTAGCTTAGACCGAAGTGCTCTACAATACAACAAACACATGGTAGAACTACTTTAATTACAGGGTCATTTTCAGTCAAACCAATCAATATTATATGACCTTATTAAATGATTTATAGCTAATAATCATACAGTGAATACTATGCTAATCGTTTAATTATTGTTTGAAGGCTACATTACATTGGTTCAACTTAATTATAAAACTACTAAATTACAGTTTTAAAAAGCAATATTCATTTAGCATTTAACTTTGTTTTCAGAATTTCCACAGATAAATTATCCACAGAG